>JBBPCY010082573.1:0-25291 GCA_037974405.1 Brachyalestes nurse
GTTCTGTTGGGTTTAGAGACTACTGAAGAGGAAGAAAGAGAAAGAGAGAGAGAGAGAAAGAGAGAGAGAGAGAGAGAGAGAGAGAAAGAGAGAGCAAGAGAGGGAAAGAAAGAAAGGACTGTTTTGTTGAGTTCAGAGACAATGAATGACAGAAAAAGAAAGAAAGAATGAAAGAAGCAAAGAAAGAATAAAGGAAGGAAAGACAGAATGTAAGGAAGAAAGAAAAAGAAAGAAAGAAAAATGTCCTGTTGGGTTCGGAAACAACTAAGGGGACAGAGACAGAAAGACAGAGAGAGAGGGACAGAGAAAGAGACAGAGAGAGAGAGAGAGAGAGAGAGAGAGAGAGAGAGAGAGAGAGAAAGAGAAACAGAAGAATGAGAAAGCAAAAGAAATAGAGAAAAAGAGAGAGAGCACAAGACAGAAAGAAAGGGAGAGACAGACTGACTGATGGAGAGGTATTTGTCATTTTAACAGTGTAATTGTTCATCCACAAGTCTGGAGAGAAGCCCAAACACACGTCCGTTGGGGGTCACAGGTCCCTTCCTAAGGGAGCTATAAGAGTAAGAGCACGTGGCTGAAACGCAGAGAGACTCTGGAGATGAAGCACCTCTGTGAAATCAGACTGAAGAAAGTCCCTCATAGGCCACACAAACCTTCCCTCGCATTTACACAAACAATAGCTCTGCCATGGAAAACACCACAAAGTTTACAGCCCTTTATAATCACGACATGAAACATTCCAGAGCCCGTGCTTCTAATCATTACCTCACCTCCCTGCGCCTTACTGGACAAGTTAAAGCGGAGTTTCACCAATTACATCGCCAGTGTCTACAATAAAAACTGAAATCTCTCTAAAATCTCCCTCACAGAAAGATTTTACATGAAATGGTTACGTAAGCGCTACGTGACACCTGAGAATTGTTTTTACAACAGCCCAGTGATGGATATTGGCCTAAAATGCATTTTAACAATTTTCTTATGCAGAAATGCTTTTTAAAAATGGGTAGAATTCACCTTTAACTTTGTGAGACGTGAGGCCTGTGGAGAGCCAAAGGGTAAAGTTAAAAATAAATTCAAATTTGACACTTAATAAAACTCTGTTGCTCTATCTGAGTGTGGATTTAATGCCACAGAGCATACAGAACATTCTTGAGCTGTGCTGGCACTGCATTCGAATGGGGGGTCCGAATTTGGCTGCTAGTGCGGAAAGAATTATTAAACATGTGATGCTTGTGCCCAGTTCTACAGGATGTGCTTGGTTCTGGCAGATGCACACACTTGTCAGTCCAGCTCTGGACACACAACAGAGTTCCGACGAACGCAAGTGAATTATTAAGTATATACTTTTTTTTTCCAATTTCCAATTAGAATTAAGTAGGAATTTGCTCACAATTGTATGTGTGTTTATATCTGGGTCGTTTCACCATTTTGGGTTAGATTCAGTCTGGAGAAGACAATTGCTAAGCTGTTTTTGCAAAAGCACGGCGTAACCATTACGACTGTAGGGCACATCACTCGTTTTCAGAACAGTTCTTTCAGAACGATCATGGCTGCCTGGTAGTTCTGTGATGGTTTAGTGGTCAGTACTCTGTGTTCTGGCCTCAGCAACCCTGATTCAAATCCGGGTGACAGCAAGAGGTATCATTCAAAGGCACATAACTTTGGCAGCTGGTGGCCTGGTGGTTAGGGAGTTGTCCCACAATCGAAAGGTCATGGGTTTGACTTCCAGTGGCACCACTGAGGTTCCCTCGAGCAAGGTACCATCCCCACACACTGCTCCCCGGGCTGCCCGCTGCTTTACTTGGTGAATGGATTAAATGCAGAGAAAGAATTTCACACTGTGTGCTGTGTTCACACATTTTTCTAACCACCTTGCAGCTGCTTCCAACAGGATTAAAGATAAAATGTGCACCAAACTAAGGAAAAAAATGCTTAGCATGAATACAGTACTATTTAGGCGAATGATGGAAACATGTGAGACGTTCTGGAACATTTAAATCTTTTTGAAGTCTTATGTTCAAGGCAGAAGTTTCCAAACAGCTGGAAGCGCACATTCTCCGCATCATCACACATCCAATTCAATTTGTGGTGAACAGTCCCATCAGAGTGGCCTGTTTCTATCTATTGCTCAGAACTGGCTAGAAAATAAATATGTCATTCTTTTCAAAATGCTCCAGAAAAACTTGGTATTTTTCACCTAAAATAAAAATAATGATCTCTATAAGGTTTTTATACCAACCTTATATGCAAAGCAGTTTTTGGCCAGGATTAGCAATCACACTGGACACACTGCCCACAAACAGGCTATAATACCTCTAGACTTGTCTAGCCTGACCGATTACAATCGGTGCTCCAGGTCATCATCTTATCCCGGATCTTCAGTTGCTGATCACTGACTGGTTTGGATGCTTTGGACTGCCCATGTGCTCCTCCCCTATTTGAGGACAACTGCTGTTTAAAAGCTTGAGATTGCTACTCCTGTTGCTGTGGACAAGAGACTCTCAAAGCACTCCTCACTGCTCCATTGACTCTTACTTTACGTCCTCACTCAGACTCCAGCAGAAATTTCCTCTACTGACTCTTAGCTGTACCTACTCTGTTAGCCATAGCCTCCTATTATTAGTTTTCTCCATAGAGAAATCTATGTAGACCCATCAAATTGTAGACATATTTTATTCTTGCAACAAACACTTAGGACAACTAGAAAAAAAACAGGACATCTGGAATAACACACAAACACAGTGTAGTGTATGAGCACTAAACAGTCTCCTTAATCAAGAACTTTGAACTTTTGAACATATCGACAGGGCCAGAGGAGACGCTAATCCAAAAGTATGCTTTCATTAAATGATGAATGTGTTTCCTTCCTGAGCTTTGGCAGAAGAACCTTTAACATCTTTAGCAGTGGAAAGAACACACACAAACCTGGGTCATCTATTCTGTAGAAAAACATGTGGCTGATCCCTGTATCTCAACACCAGATTTGTTTTTGTTCAATCTCAAAGCACACACACTGCATCTCATCTTACTGTGGCGCTTGGCCACTGACCGCACTCTTGTCACCTGACACCTGTTCGGCTCAGACACACTCATCTGTTATGCCGGCGCTGCCTGCAGGGGAAGCTGAGTGAAATAGAAGCACCAAAGATGACCAAATGACCAAAAACCTTAGCACCCTGCAGGAAGAGTGTTTTGAAGAACCCAGACAAGAGGAAAGAAAAATTAAGGCCCCCAGTTCATTTTTCGAGTAGGATAATGTCCAAATGACATAACAAATGACAAAAAACACAGAGGTCAGTTTTCAGTCATTTTATATATGCATTTTATATATAATTATATACATATATATACACTACCGGTTAAAAGTTTTAAAACGCCCGGATTTTTCAGTTTTTTTTATACTGAAATTCAAGCGGTTCAGTGTCTCATTGTTCATTCTGCAGAAAGTTCTTCCCAACTATGTTGCAGAAGTTCCTATAATTGTGCGGCACTTATAGGTTGCTTTGCTTTCACTCTTCTGTCCAGTTCATCCTAAAGCAGCTCGATGGAGTCTAGAGATGTCTGGCCACTCCATGTTGTCCAGCTTACCATCTTGTTCTTTTTTCTGAGGTAGTTCTGGCAGAGCTTGGATTTATGTTTTGGGTCACTATCCTGCTGTAGGGCGAACTACAGAATTATTTTCCACTTCTGGAAACCTTACCACTTTTAAACCTCTCGCAGTTCAGCACTGTCCTTTGTACCATTTCATGCTATTCATTGGACTTGAACTATTTGAATTTCAATTTAAAAAAAGCTTTAAACACTGTGGTGCTCTAAAACTTTTGACCGGTAGTGTATATATATTATCCATTGTGCTGAACTGATGGGAAATGCAGTGTAATATTGGACTTCAATGAGGAGAGTTCTGAGAAAGATAAACCAAACACATAAATATACATACAATCTCTATTTACTGTATTTACTTAGTATTATTTCTATTCATTCTAATATTATCTTTTAAAAACATGTACTGTTCAGTCAAACAGGTTTTAAATAGAATTTTCTGAGTGGTCTAGGACTTTTGCATGGTGCTGTATATTTCACAGAATTAATGATAACATAATCTAATATCTAAGTAATGTAAAATCAGTTTTAATGCTCAGAAACATGTTTTCAAATATTGATTTTAAAGCTTTTTCAAATGTAATGTACAGGCAGTACACTCATGAATATGTCCTATTCACTATATAATTTATAAAATATATACATATATGACTTCAAACTAGTTTAAGTCAAACTGTTTAATTAAAATGTTTGTTGATTAAAATGCTTGCTTATGTTCTGCCACCAAAATGTTATGCAGGACACTAAAGTGTCCATGTGTTTAAATATATTTTTGCTCTGTATGGGATATAATTTGTGGAAATTCAAAGGACAAATGCTCCTCTTGGAGAGACATGACCACAGCGTCTAACATGAATGTGCTTCCACTGCCAAACCCTCATGAGCGGAATCCTCCACCTGCCCCCTCCCGCAGTCCTGAGACTCGCATATGTTTTAAATGATACAGTGATTCTGAAATCAATCACTGCAGTTGTTGCGCTGTGGTTAGCGGAGCCTGCACTGTGGTGTGTGCATCAACTGGAATAGCAGTACTCCACCCTTCCCACAATCCCAGGGCTGGGATTTTCCCTCCGAGCCATTTCAGTGCCTGTATAATCTTCTCATAAGGACAGTAGCTGGTGACCTTATGACGAAACTGTGCTGTCTGCTGCACTGATTGATGATTTTTCTCATATATATATAATTTATTGGAGATTATGATGATGGAAAATTCATTATACATGAACACATGGTAAAAATGAACAGATCTGGATAGTTGCTGTTGAACAACTTTGCCAGTTAAAGTTTTGTTGAAAAAATATAAAACCCATTGTCAGGGATGGTCTAGATAAGTGAGGATAGAGGTCTGAAACATGATATTATGCTATTTTCTTGATACCGCGGGGTGGTACTGGCCGAGTGTGTAAAACACTTGCCTGTAAACCTGATGACCACAAAGTTGCAGGTTCAAACCCCCTCACCTTCTACCACTGTATCATTGAGCAAGACACTTGACCCTCAGTTGCTCCAGGGGGACTGTCCCTTTAACTAATGACTGTAAGACTGTCCCTGTAACCCCTGTACTTCAATATTACTGATCTCTTTTACATGTAATAACAGACTCCTAACCACTACTTGTGTTACAAGTAATTCACTTAACTGTAAGTTAATTATCTATAGTATTAATACCCAGCATTTGTAAATATAGCATAGAGTATTTTATATTGCGTTTTTACTGGATTTATTTAGACTTTACATTTTATATCGTTTTTGTCTTTGCGTCTCTGCATGTCTGTAGAGTCAATTTCGTCTGGGATCAGTACAATTTTCTGAGTCTGATTCTGATTTTAGCTTAATATTTGTTACACTGTCCCTAATATAACTATGGACACAAACGGACAATTTCAAGAAATGATTTGATCTTTTTTTTTAAAAAGGTCAAAAGGTGAATTCAGGTTTATCATGAACGTGCTGGTCAACATGGTTCTCCGGAAAGTAAAAATATTCCATATGCTATTTATAATATTAGCATCCTCCATGTGAACAGCCCACTTCTTCATGATTAAATCAAAACACTTATAACCAGTTCAAACACACATAAGAAGCTATCCAGGCACAGTAAACAAAATTATATTGGGAAAGTGCTTGCTAGCGCTCTCCGGAAGGGACTGTTTGTAAGCAGCAAGTTTGGGTTGCTGCCACACACCTCTAATGGAACACCGCAGGATATTCGCAACCAATCAGAGCTGAGTATCGCCAGCTGCATGTGAGGCAGTGTGATGTCAGTCCTGACCACTCAACAGGGGTTTAAAAATAAGAACAGTGGAATCCACTCTGCCTCTTGGAACCATTAAAATACTTCCCCAGAAAAGTTTTAATGCAGCTTTTTGTTTCCTCTATGTGTCCAACTTTACCTTCACAGAAACCAACATGTAGCCACTGGATCATATTTTAGTCTTTGTGAAGCATCAAATATATATGCAGTTGGTTGATACAAGAAAAATATAGCCATCATACGTAAGGACATTTTTATAATGCACGATATTTCATACATAATTTCATTTGATTTCATAAAAATACCAGTAGTCCCATATTTCATGAAACCTTATTAAAAATACATATATATATATATATATAACAAATATTATTCAGTCTAATATACTGCACTGAACTAAACATCTTTTTAATGAAAAGTTGGTCAGTTTTATTTAAAGAAATAGCTGGTGAAAGAAAAGTCCTATTTCAGTCGATCAGTCAAGTCATGTTTGAAATCTTCATTTTTTTCCTTTAGTTTAGAAATTGGATCTACATGCCAACCATTACTAACAATAGAAGTAAACAGTCACCCAAAACGTTAAAGTAAATACTTCTCCAAAACTTTTCTCAAGCTGCTCAAACCACATCCAGTTGTTCATTATGGTGGAACAGACTTGTAGATGTGGTTTATGGCACAGTATGACTTACTGTCAGCTATAAAAATGAACGACACTTCACCATGTCGCAGAACACTGTTGGCAGCATTTTACACAACAGGGTCTGTTTTCACAAACCGCTTCTGTGCTGATCTAGAATAAGTTTCTGTGACAATGATCAGAGTAATTGTGAAAAAATCTCAGCCAAGATCAAGAGCGGTCTATAGTGGTGAAGTTCTGTTCATACTGTGTCCTAAACAACACTGGTCTGCACTACTTTATTACTTTAATGAATATTATGTAACGTAATTCAATTACAGAAACAATTTCGGTGACTATTGTGTGAATCCTCACTGAACCATTCTTTTAAATACTGATAAGCATGAAGACGCATTATGTGACATTACTGAATAACACAGTCATATTTCCCACCTCCAGGTCCCATTAGGAAAGTTTCTGTACAGGAATTTCAGAGCATACCAGCATGGACACTTGCATACCAACGTTTGTCGCATTAGACCATGGAGAATGGGAAAGTTATAAAGGCTCGACTCTTCTGAGGTCGTCACTCTTGAAATGGATGGCGGCCAAAATTCTCATCTGTTGCACACACACTGTCTCTCAGAGGCCGCATTGTGACCAGGGCTTCCCTTCACTTCAGTAAGTGACCCTGCACAAGCCATGCCAGAAACACAGGAACGTGAAAGAACACAACGGCTCGACGTGTATTTGGAAAAATATCTGAGAAAAGTCAAAGAAATTCAGATTTATGTGGACTAGAAAGTTTGGCAGAGAATTTTCTTAGATATCTCTCCAAATACACAATAACTGGACTTGGTTATACTCTCTCACGTTCCAGAGTTTCTGGCATGAATCACACAGGGTCACCTGTTAAAGGCAAAATGTGTGCTTTTTCAGATTTATTTGGACCAGAAAGTTCGATAAAGAATTTTCTTTGACGTTTATCTGTACCAAGGAGCTTCTCATAACCTCCTAATGTTTTCAGATGTGGTTTCAGAAGGGGTAAAGAAAAGTGTCAGTTTTTTATCAGTATAATTAACAATGAAGTAGAGGTAATTTACTTGTCACCCACACTCTGAGCAGTGAAATACAGCCTCTGCATTTAACCCAGCCTAACACCAGTGAGCACACAATGAGCATTGGACAGCCACAAGGTCAAGGCCGCTGACAGAAGTACTGAAACTGCCACACATGTGGTGGAAGGAACCCCACCCAGACATGGGAGAACATGCAAACTCCACCAAGAAAGGATCCTGGCTGCTCCAGCTGGGAATCAAACCCAGGGTCTTCTTGGGACAACAACGGCAGCCTATGCTGCCCCAATGGACAAACTACATCACCGGCAAGATGAAATTAGATTATAGAAACAAACCTAATAACATTCCTCACAGCTCCAACTTCCCAGCCGTTTTTAAAGCTCTATAAAGAAAGAACTTCCTGATCATCACGCGAGTTCTTCTGCACTCCAGGCCATCTAATCATTTCCATTCTCACCACAAACCAACATCTTCCCTGTTAAACTGCATATTTCCAGTAGACCTCAGGAAATACGGGGCGGCCATTCTCGAGCCTGTCAGGAAACAAGATCTAAATGACGAGAATAAACAAGGCGCTAGGTGATTACTGGACTTCACGGACCTGCAGAGAAACCAACTTCTACAGTCTGGAAACAGAACGATGTGGAAAACGCATTTATTATAAACCCTGCCACACAGATTCAGAGCTCTGGAGAGGAAATAATGTTAATCTTTCTGTCAGACACAACATGATAAAAACGATCCAGCCGCCTAACTTTCGGACTGATAAGAAACCAAAAATAGACCATTTGATGAAAACCTGGGCCTCGGAGCACAATGGCGGAGGCTGAAGAGCTAAAGGCTACTGAGCTACAATGTGGTCCTCAACACAATGAACAGGGCTCAGACAGGAAACCCCCGTTCAGAGGCAGCAGCATGATAAGTCTCTCTTCCTGTAGAAAGCTGGTCTTTTGCAGCTGATGTCTTCTGGAGCTAAAGAAAGCCTCAGTAACTTTACAACAATAGATTCATTTTCATAACCTTTTGGGCTGGAACTGTTCCGTCAAAGGCCTCAAACAGGATACCTCAAAGGTCTGGTGTGATTAGAGCTGCTAAAGGGGAATTCCAACATTTTTCAAATTTTAACAAAATGGTTAAAATACAAACAAAGTTCGATGTGAAATGCTCCACTTTAGAAAAAATGAGCCAATTGCTTAGAGTGGCGGTGATAGCAACCAGATGCTTGAAGAGTTTAAGTGACTCACATGATGACGCTATTACACGAAGGGACTGCCTGATGCCTGACACAATGTTCTACAATAGTTAGTAGTTTGGCCTAAAGCAGATATTTTAAACCCATTTTTGCATATTTAACAATCATCAGCATTGCATATAAAAGACAGTAAATAAAACTATATTTGGGTTTGACATTGTGACCTCTGGTTCCACTCATCACCACTGTAAAGAACAATATACACTGTAGTCTTCAAAACACTATTTCACATCAAACCCATCTGAATGGCACCTCAGTGAGTGAAACATGGTGTAAAGTAGATGCTGCTCTGAAATGATTGTTTAAACATTTTAAAAGTCTTATAAAATATTTTGTACACATTTTATTAAGGTAGAAATCACACACACACACAGAAACCATGTAAGTTCATTGCATCACTGTTTCATCTTCACTATTTTCGTTCGACTTGCAGATGTCTTACGTTTATGTAACGCTTGGAAAACACGCTTTAAAAGTCTGGTGACTGACAGACTGACAACTTTCCAAACTTCTGACTAAAAAAAGGACCTTAGTGACCCTAAATCTGACTGTAATGCTAAGCCAATATAACATCAGTCCTCTTTACATAAACAATATCTCACTCAGGAAATACAGGACTTTGGGCGTCAGGAGGGAGAAAAAAGAACAATCCATTTCCCTTTTTCTCCCATCTGACCACACTGCCGTGACATATTGAAAACGAGCAGCTGACAAACCCGAACGCCCGGGTATCACAGGACGGAGAGTCAAGTGATGTAATGGGACGTTTTGACGCAATTGGTCTCTGAAAGTCAATACGTGGCCTGGCTTGGTATGAAAACATGACAAGCAGCTGATCTGGTTGGAGGGGATGGGGGTTGGGGGGTAGTTTTATGATGTAAAAGCCTGAATCAGTCAGTACACTTAGCCAAGCTGCTGAAGTGGTGACAAAAATCATCTTAAAAGTCAGTTATATTTGTTAATGTGTTCATGATGACCAAATGCATTACATCAATACATGCTGTCCAGTATGCTCAACTTAGAATAAAGTCTTTTTAAAAAAAAGATTCCATAAATAGACAGGCATATACTGTACTGTGGAAATTTCAAAGATCATCCTTTCATGAATTTCATTTCCAGTTAAAATAGCCATTAAGTACAAATTGTACATTTTTAGTCTCAGGAATAAAACCATTTTAAAGTGTCAATTTAACGAAAAACAAAACTATTCTTGTTCTATTCCAAACAAAAACGGCTGATGTAGCACATAAACATTGTCAGCATTTCAACGGACTCCCAAGTCAGTATGGTCCGTTTATGCAAATTTAGCTGCAAAAACATTGCTTTCATAAGTTTTTTGTGATGCAAAACATTTACATTTATCCAACCGTTTAGCTCGACCTATTCACACGAACGTTATATGGAGATCAGAGGTTAATACGCATAGTAACAAAAGCAGCCTATTCATCAAGACAAGTTGGAAAAGGTCATGGAAAAAAAATAAAATATAAGAAAATGTAGAAGATGGGCCCTTCATTATAAAATAGCATAGAAGCCTTAGCAACTTTTTAAAACTTAAGTCTAATTTTTTGTCACGTACTGTCCTTTGACTTTCCCCATTCTAATGTATTATTATTAAGATTATCTTTTACCAAAAGTCCTCAGAAATATATTGCCTTTATTCATTTTAGACGTATGTGAAAAAGAAACATACAAGGCAGCTGAGGTGTGTGTGCGTAGCTGCATGTGTGAAAGTGTGTCTCTTTGAAGGGTAATAACGTCAGTGGCACCACTGGGAACAGTTTCATGGCAGTTCAAAGGGAACAGCTTGCACCTAATGGTCTTTTGTCTGGAAAATGAATCAATAAAGGGCTGCTCTCTGACTTTTGCACACTACTGTTTTAGAACAAAACACTGGTGACTTCATGGGTATTTCTATTGGGGCAATAGTTTTAATCATTAGTCTAGTCCAGTTACGCTCTTATCCAGAGCGACGTTCATCAGTGCTCAAGCTGTCCACGTCTGTTCTTCAACTTGAAATGGTAAACTTAATTCATCATCTGCTATTCAACCAGGTTAATGCCAGCTAGGTTACACACCTAAACAACTCCTGTCGAAGAGAAGTCAGAGATTGAAGCAAAAGTAAGTAAGGAATGGAATAAGAGCATAAGTGCCCATAAGTTTTGGGTTTTTTTGTTTAATGAATATAGGGAAGAATACATGAACAAGCGATAATAAGAGGGATAGTTAGTCACCAAGGTGCTCCTTGAAGAGTTGGGTCTTCAGACGACGCTTGAAGACAAAGTTGGCTTTGGTTATGAATCTCCTACTCATGAGTTCAGACCAGAAAAATACAGATGACATACATAAATGAGTTTTTTATTACACCACAAATACAACAGATTCAATCAGGTTGCCTCTTGGATCTTTGATTCAATATATGGAATGTATGTACTGAGGAATTAATGGTACATTTTGAAACTTTACATACTATGTTGAAGTCTTTCATTTTTTAAAAAGTGCTTTGATTTTTAAATATTAGGGCCCTCTAAGACATTGTGTGTATCAGGGAAAACGGAAAAAAGAAAATTCATCTTCAGTAGGCAATATTTTATTCATGCTCAGAGTTTCCGACACATGCACACTCCTCTTTGCCACTAAAGGTCTCTTCAGACGGTCTCGCTAATTTACCCTTTAACCTCTCTTATCTATTCCATGCATATTCGCCCGTCCAGTAACAAAAGCTGAGACAGGGCTGACAGCACGGCGGTCAGTCTCCAGAGGGTTTGACACTTACACTCCAGCCACGGCCCTTCTTTCAGCGCGGCCATTGACGTGTTAAAGAGCAAACAGAAGTCCGGCTTATTGTCTTGCCAATGAGGCTCTTTTCGGCAGACTGATGACTCGTGCCAGAAGGACCACATCAATACAGACTGCAGCCAACAAATGGTGCAGTTTGCCTGAGGGGCCCTTACACACATACGTAAACAAGGCCCATATATCACCCTCCTGTCCCTCGGCCGATAGAGTCTCGCTTCTCTTGAGGGGATCAAGGATCGTATAAATGTAGTTTATTCATCAGTAATGTCATGTGGTGACGCATTTAAACACAGTATGTACTGCTGTTTCTTGTAGAATAAGTCAAAGATCCACATTATCTGTCTGTACAAAAGGCGCTAGACAATGAAGAAAATGAAAGGAAGCAGAAGGAAAAATGTCCTTAACCTTCAAAGCTGAAAATATCTTAAGGGAACCTCAACGGAAAAACTAAAATACAACAAAAACGTAGGATACTGGCTCTTTAAAATGTAATATGTTTACAGGGCATGTTTCTACTGCACACGATTCACTGGTCAATTAAATATTTAACCACCTATGTAAATATATACAGATATAAAAATGGAAATTCAAAATTTTGTTTGTGACGAAGTACTGGTTTTCCAGACAAAACAATCTTCAAAACTATAAAGAGGCATCACTTAAACACGGTATGTACTGCAGGTTTCAGCAGAAGAAGGCAAAGATCCATATTATCTACCTGTACAAAAGATATTAAACAAAAAAAAAATCACAAAATGTGAAGGATATGAAAGGAAGGGGAAGGAAAAATGCACTTAACTTTCAAGGTACTGTGAAGTAACAAGATTGAACCAACTACATAAATATATATAGTTTTTATTCTAGCAGCAACTAAGTACAGGTTTTTCACAGACAAATTTATCTTCAAATATAGACTCTGAAGAGGCAGCTGACATGATCAATAACCACCGTCACCCTCATCAATGATATTGATCAGATTCTTTTAGTCACAGAGGGTCAGGGGTGTCATCTCGTTAAGTGTAAACAACACCCCTGCTGTGTATTGGGTGATGTAACAAGCTTCTGTTAGAATGCAGCCTGGCACGACATGGACCCGCCTCAGCACAGCTGTTCATACAACTGCATGCTGTCTACGGTTATTGCTGTGGCACCGCCTCTAATCCAGAGAATAATGCCTCCCAATTCAGCCTGTAAGGATCTTCACTGAGGCATCGGGTTTACTTGATATAGACGGTCAAAATATAGCTATTGATTATTAAAATGAAAATCAGAGCACATTCTCTACTGAGAACAGACTTTTGTACATTTCAAAGCACAGCTACTGTTTGAACATACATATCTGAAAAAAATAAAACATGGCCTGTTTTTTTCAGTATGTTAAACTGAAAAATACACAGAAATTGTTGACTGTTAGTAAAGTGTACTCTGTAGAGTATGTGTTAACATTTTAGCTACGAAATTCAACAGGAAATCAACACAATGTAATATAATGTGTATTATATTATATTTTATAACACTATGTCACAGCAGCCTACCCTTCAGACCTTCAGACAGCAATTGAGCAAAACATCTGGGCTTTTCAGTTGACACTGCCCAATATTCTCTTCGATTCGGTTCATTTTCTGTTGATGCATTGAAAACTTGTCATACCAACTTGATTTTAACGGATTTAAGCAAGACTAAGACTTGTGCAATAACACTGCTTGCAATAGTTTATTGCTTTGCGGTCTGCCATAGCATTCTCATGGGACTGGGTTACAATCTAATATAAATACATCTATTAGATAACTCTCTGTTATGAAAACAGAACAGGTATGTTTACACTGCCAGTTCATCATTTCATGATTTGTTTTGTCTCGGTAACTTTGCCAAATTAATGCTGCAGTTGGGCCTGATCCTTCAGTTGTGCACACTGTGGAAATTCTGGGTTAAATACACTTTAAACTTACTGGCAGCAGAACAGAACAAAACATGTCCATAGACTATTCAAGACTATATACAGTACATCCTGGGCATTGTAAAACCTCTGGATGGTGCAGAATATGAGTGTGGATGGCTTATAGAAACATGTTGTAAATGTATTAGCCTTATTTCAGCCACAGACTGGAGACCAGCCATGTAAAGTTACTCATCAGGTCTAGCATCAGCTTTTGCTGTTCTGGCATGGCACAGGAAGGAATGAGCAAGGTTGCTTGCTCTTAATGTACTAAAGTAAATATCCCTGAGCCTTTTAGTAGGCTTGAAGGGTAGTTAATTGACCCTATCAGCTACACCAGCGTTGCAGTACATGCCCCACCAAGCCAAGCCCCAAGACTCCAAGGCAATAGTCGCCTAGGCAATGAAGAAATGCTGCAGAAGCACATGCTTGATTTTTTTCTCCACATAACACAGACGTGGTAATTACATAAAATGGTGCGAACGTTTGGCTTAGCTTAATGCCGATTGTCGAAAGTGAGGGCTGTGAGTGGAATGGAGCAGACAGGAAATGAAGGCAGTCTGGAGGGGCCGGCTGCAGACGGGAGCTCGCGTCTGGATGCATGCGAGCTGTTCACGGCTCAGTGAGGGCAGCTCCAGTGGCCCCTCTCAGTCAGCATTTTCATTCCTCTGGGTGCAAAAGTGACGTTAGCCCGGCCGGCGTAATGCATTTCATGCTGTGAGAAAAATTCAACAGCCAAACATTCCTGTAGGGCTGGGAAAACGACCTTGCAGTATGGAGCTGATGCCACATCTGGAGTTTATAAAACAATTTTTCTCTGCTCTTTTCAGCAGGCATCTTTGCAATGATGCTTAGAAGTTAGTACTGAATTGCAGAGTCCTTAAAAAGTTTGACACATTCTTCTTTAAAGAAACTTCAGAGTAATTATTATTTTTACTGTTAATTTTCAAGTGTGAAATATTACCTGCAAGGTTTTGGGTAGCATAAAGCAGTTATTTGGTAGCACTTTGTTATTTAACACTCTCGATGTTGATCAAATCTTCATGTTCATCTCTGTAACTAGTTGTTTTTGTAAAGATAATGTTCTAATGTATACATCTAAAGCACCACTCAAGTGTATTTTTTTATTTCACATAAGATTTTGTAGCTTCTTTCTACAGGCCCACTGCTGGCTATTCCACTGACAGAATGGAAGTCCATTGATGGATATTTTCCATTAATATAGTCAAATAATCTATTCAAGCTAAACTAGGATATTGCTATCTCTCTCTGTGTGAAAGAAATGTTGAGCTGCTAGGGAGCAATGAGGGGTTAAAAGGGAACATGATTATAAAAAGGGGAAACTTTTATGAAATGTTGACTTGCTTTCTCATCTTCAAAGCCAAATCCTCTTCAATTTTGGTTTTGTACTTCCATATTTGGGAGTATTACTTTAAAGGTGTATACTTTAAAGAAGTTTACTGATTACCTGTTAAAATGTAATGTGTAATCTAGTACAAAGTATTGCTATTTTCTGATTACTTTCAATTGCTTTTGGATCACTTGTTTTTAAAATAATACAATTAAAAAAGCCAATAAACTTTAACATAAAAAAGGAAAACAGGAAAACTGCACCTTTTTATGAAATATTCCAAGTAGTGGGATATAACTGTCTGATGTGCTATGTGCCTATCCAATGGGAAAGGTCATGTAATACTGCGGTGGAAGTAAGTAAAAAAGCAGTAAGTAAAGTTTATTTATATAGTGTGTGAGATAAGAGTCACCATTGATAATTGGTATTTCAAATAACAAAGCATTTTTAGATTTAAATCATGTTTAACTTTTGTTTAAACTATGCATGTGAAATATTCTGAAGTGATAGGTGACATGCTGCATTGTTTGCACTGAGAAGAAACTAACAAGCAGCCAAAGGTTTTCACTGGGTATCTGTAGCCCAGTTTCATCTTTTGGAGACGCAGACAAAGACTTGAAGTTTGTCCAAAAGACCTAGTTGCTGGGAATCAACCCTGCAGCCAGGCTGGCTGTTGGTATGGCAACCATGCAGACAGGGTTAGTGTAACGTCACATCAATGCTCTGAAGTGAAAATAAGTACACGTCCTCTATGGATAACGATTCTGCTGCCGTTATTGTTCTGCTCCAAATAAACCGTATTTTTGCATTAACATGTGCACTGCATGTCATTTGACCAGGGGTGCCAAAACTTTTGGCATTTGACTGTACGTCTGTGTCTGTTTTTGGTACTTCCTCTCTCCGGTTGGACTTCCTTTTTCCTCGGGGTTGGTGCGAGTCGTTAAATGTCACGTTAAACTGTACTGCATATCAGAGATACTTCCCATGTTCCCAAACGTAACTGTACAGGTCAACAAACACACAGGCAAGAAACAGACTGGACAGGAGTTTAATGTCAGTGCTCGCCTACAGACTGCAGCGCAGAGAACACAGCATACATGAACTGGGACATTTTTGTAGACAGCATGGATAAGTTGGAATATGCATCTGGCTTGTCACACAGTAGAAATATTAGAGAATTATTCAGAGAAAAGTAGGCCAGAGCATTCCTGGGATAGCTGGAATTAGATCCAATTTGTTATGGGGCGAGAGAGAGAGAGAGAGAGAGAGAAGCATCTTGGCATTAACTCAATTTCTTAATTTCTGTAATTATGACAAGATGAAATCGCCAAATCAATACCTAGAAGAATGATTTGATGCAGATGACTGTTGATTAGATTTACAAGAGGCGAATAAAGCGTCCTTGTGTTTGTGTGAGCATCTGTGTGTGTTCTTAATTTGTGAGACTCTATTACACTGGGGTGAAAGTTCACTGACAAAGGCTTTAATCAGCAGCATATGTCTCTTGTTGGCAACAGAAGGAGGGACGGAACAAAGGAGAAATTGACGTCCATGATAAGAAAAGACTGGAAGGGATGGAAAAAATGAAGGTGTGGAGAAGCAAGGAGTGAATCCTTTTGGGAGAAGATCAGAGAGTTATGAGCATGTTTTAAACCATTCCTGCACTGAGGTGACATTATAAAAACACCACTGTGAGGGCTAGGCCATGTCAGAACGTGCTCAAAGGCTTCCAACTACTGGTAGAGCAAAGGGTTCGTATCACTATCACTTTTTTAAATAAAAAGAGTTTAATGTGTTATTTTAACAATGTTTAGTCTTTAGAATACACTATTCACTCTGCAAGTCAGGTCAAGTCGGTTTATTGTCATTTCACATACACACAGTATACAGTGCCTCCAGGACCATGTAGCAACACAAGAACAGAAGAGAACACCACAAGACCACAAGTGCAGACGGGACAAAAGAGAGATCAAGAAAAACACAACAGAAACAAAACAACTGGACAAGACAACATTTAGTGCAGTCGACAACAGCTAGAGCACAAGTCTGAATCAATACTGTACCAAAACAAATACAGTACTGTATTCTAGCAGCAGAGAGCGACAACAATAAATCAGCAAGCCACGCAGTACATAAATAAAGAAAGTAAACTACAAAACAGCCCAACTTAAGCTGCCTTTCTAATATCACTGAAAACAACACATTTACATACATCCACTTCTTCAGTATAAGGAGTGTTTCAGCCCAGACTGCCTTCTGAATGACGCAAAACACAAGGAACCCAATCAGAGTCTTAAGCACAGAAACAAACAGCCCATTTAATCCGGAGGGATAAAGAGAGGCTGGAAAATGGTCATGTTAAAAAATGGACATGCTATTTTATGCACTTAAAACTACACATATACAAATAAACTGTGTGCAAATGTTACCAGTTAGACAAGCTTGAGGGAGCATGGTCAGTGTGTGTGTGCGTGTGTGTGTGTGTGTGTGTGTGTACATGCCTCACAACATGATAGAAAGCTTTCAAAAACAGTGCGTATAAAGTCAACCCTCGAATGACCTCACTCATGTTAACATGAACAACGGCTTCAGCATAAACACACTGAATTTTCTCATCTGGTTTATTTACAACCACCTCAAAAGCTGAAAGTGAAAGAGTAAATCCAGTGAGGACAAACAGAGGCTTGTAAGCAGTCAGGTTAATCAACTGGTACAGCTGAGATTCATGTAATTGCAAGCTAGAGGTGAAGTCTGGTGTTTTTGATCATTGATAGGTGGGGCGGTGGGAGCTGGAGGGAAAACATGCAGTGAAAATATTGTAATTTTCCTCCACCCTTTGTACAAGCTGGTAAAGTCAAACATCAAAAGCTCAGAGGTGGGTTCAATCAAAGATTACAGAGAAATGAGAATTGTGTCTTTTGAATGATACGACACAATGAACAGAGCTTAATATGACCAAGGACATAAACAAACCAGGTTAAAACTTTTGATTTCAGGTCGATTTTAATAGGCCCAGTATTACACCATAAACAGAACTGAATACTCTAAGGGTGTTTTCACACCTGGCAGTTTGGACCAAGGTCCAAACCAAGCTTCATGTTTTTGTTACACTGAGCACACTTGAGACTTTTGGTTTCATGTTGCAATTTTCCAAGCTTTGCATGACGCAGCTATGTTCTGTGGTCATCACCTATGCGTGCTGCCTCTCCCTGTCTGCAGTTGGCAAGTTGGTGGCAGCCAGTTTGAATGCATTAACAGATGCATTTAGTTGCAACTGCACTACTATTAACATTACTACTAATAATAAATATGTTATATATTTTTATGCATGTATACATTTACTTTTGATTGTATCATCTAATCTAAATACAATATTTTGTCTCCTCTCCCCATGTGCCACAGCTCTTTTTTACTTCTCTTCTTTTTTTATTCTTTTGTTGTATGATGGATGGATGACAGCCTGCGTCAACTTCATGTAAAACTTCATGTTTCCAAACTGCAAACAAACTGAGACGTGGTTCACTTAGATATGAAGTGAGACAACCTTAGGTCAGACCACATTTTGATGTTTTGGTCCAAAATTTAACTAAACAAGGTAGGTGTAAAACACCCTAATGACGAACAGTGGCAGTCTCATCCAGGCTTTATGACTACTACTGGCTCAAATTATGCCTTATGTGGTTGTACATACTCTACCTCTGAATCTGAGCTCCAGTCTATGGTGAATGTACTGTTGTCTCCTTGCCTAGAGTAACATAGAGTGGTTTGAGACATTTGGCCCCTGGGAAAGATCATAAATTCCAGTTTTATATCAGAGAAGCCCGAGCCAAGGGATGTTATCTGAAGCAAAGTATGCTTTTACAGGGATTTTCCTATAAAAACTCACAGTCACAAACATTCATCCTCAAACACACAGAGACATACCATTAAAAACACACATTTTATGTATATATTATTCATAAAATTACATAAAAGTCTGTATAATCATACATAAAAGTATGATTATACAGGCTGAGCTGTTATTATGCAGTATTCCTTCTTTCAAAGCCCAATACAATCAACATAATCTATGTTTCTATTGATGACAGATTTCTGTCAGTTCATCATAAATACAAAAGGATAAAATTATGATAATTTAAGTCTTAATCTGTTCGCTCAAACAAGAAGCAGATATCTTATGATAGTTGTCTGTGTGTTTAAATGCAACACTAGCTTTTAAAGAGTTAATTCATATTGGATCAGGCCAATAATTGACACTGCATTCCTTCTTTTTATTGGACTCTGTTGGAAAGACTTGCTCTGCCAATTAAGGATGTTGCGGTTTTAACAGCCTAGCTGAGATTCCTGAGGGATAGAGCTGAATGGAAATCTCCTTGATGGAATAAATGCTTTCATCTGTCTTTTCAGGTTATTACCACATTCCCCCTCAGTTATCAGAACGCTATATGCAGCCATAACAGAAGCACTGAATGTTAAAGAAAGTGTATCTTAGAGTCCTGAAATCTTAGTTATAGTCCATTTAATATTTCATTATCTGACGAAGACAAAGGAAGGCATTTCATTGTGCTGCAAAACTGTTGAGAGATACACCCGGATTCCAATGCCACATTGCTATGACTGATTAAACCAGAAACCGCATCTTGTTTTCACTCTCCACCGATTTCAAATGTGACAGTGTGACTTGTATCAGTGGACCTTTATCCAGCATGGAAGTATTTAGAGCCCTAGCCTCAAGATTTCATGTATCTTTACTTTGAGAGCGCTTGCTCTTAGCTAGATAAGCCAAAGCAGAATTCCTTATCTTTTAATCTTAATTTTGTTTAAAACCAAGACTTTGTGAGCTTAAGATCCAGAAACATGCTTTCTTTCTCACAGTCATCACACAGGGTAATAAAAATAGTTTGGCCTGTGGGCTGTTTGATCCTCGCTATCCACTAAGAGTCTGGAAACACATGGAGAGATCTTGATGAAGGAGCAACAGATTGATGTGGAAGTGCATGGAGAGAGAGAGAGAGAGAGAGAGAGAGAGAGATCTCCATCTTCATTGTTATGTTAATAAGCCTCAATCTTTTCCATTCATTATGTATACTATGAATAGCATATAGAGACATGTGGAAAGTATTCCTCTTGCTATTACTAAAGAAGCAAGCTTGTTAGATGCACAGCCATGCATATTTATTTGAAATTATAATGGCATTTGGTAATAAAATAATCCATAAATCCTTATGTAACCCATATAAATCCCAACCCTACTTTATAAATCAGGCAACCACATGAGGAAGGGAAAGCAAAATTTGATTCAAATTGAACTGAAAGAACTGGAGACTTGAGTGAAAGGCACACCAAAAGGCCTTTGCTTGCTTTAATTTGACATGTGGATGCTAGTTGGATGCTAGATGATGTAGCCTGTGGCAAGAATACCAACCTAAAGGAACAAGTCAGGTGTCTTTTTGGTTTGTTTTTTGTGCCATAAAGACCTACGTCTGCACAGACGCCAGCTTGAGTTACTCCACAAATTAGCAGCATGCTAGATCCCCAGGGACACAGGGAGACAGATTACCTGCGTGGCTTCTGGGATTTCATACGTAATGATGATCTTCTAGGGACAATTTTGCTTAACAATGCCCCACATGTACTCCGCTGCCTTATATACACACTACAGGCCAGAAGTGATATGCTACTCTTTCAAACTGTATCAGAAATGATTAAGACAAACATAACTGACTGCTTTTGAGGTGTAATGCTACAACATACACTGTAAGTGCAGTTTAATTGATGTAGGAGGTTAATCAAAATACCACCTCTTGACCTCATCACAGCAGCACAGATTTTCCAGCAGTTTTGGGAAATAATTCGTGTCCAGACCCTCCCAGCGCCTTTTCAAGCAGCAACCAGTTCTGTCTCATTTGCTGGACACTCTTTCTGTGTCCTGTAGTGTACACACACACACACACACACACACACACACATATGTGTGCTGAAACAAAATGAAAACCAATGACCACTGACAGGTGAGGCGAATAACACTGATATATCATTACAATGGCAGCTGTCAAGAGGTTGAATATACTAAGGAGCAAATGAACAGTCAGTTCTTAAAATGGTTGGAAGCAGGATCTGAGCCATTCTGACCAGGGCCTGGTTGTGGGGTGTTCTTGTATCAAAGCTCTCTGATGGTTATGTGGAGCTCACGGACATGTGAACAGCAGAACTGGACCATCGAATAATGAAAAGAAGATTTTCTTTTACATCATCTAGACAGCCAGGTGTGTATGCATCACTTGTCTTGGGAAGAGGCACCATGATGCACCGGGTGAAGAAAGCAAGCCGGCAGAGGCAGTGTGATGTTCTGGGTAATGTTCTACTGGGAAACTTTGGGTCCTGGCAGTCCTGTAGATGTTACTTTGAAACATACTACCTACCCACCTGACATGTACCACCTATCAGGCAGTGAACACCATGAACAATTCTGACTTTGAAAGTTTCTTTTTTTGCAGAATTTGTGGAATTCGCTTCCAAAGAACACAGAATCTGGTGTGACACCCTAATAGTGGGTAAGAAACAAATACTTCTCATTCTTTTTCTAGCCTTGTTAGCTATGTTTGATTGATATTCCTCAAAGCAGATGTAGAATTTGCAGTCATAGTTAAAGACGTTGTAACATTGACTTATGAGCAAAACATCATTATAGCGAATTTTTGGAAGAAAAACTCCAAGTGTGCTCGTCATGGTCCGAAAAAATGACAATACTCTTAAATTACAGCATTTCTACATACAGCTGGTTATTTATACCCTTTTTCCCGCACCAATATAATACTCATGTACACCTTCTTTGTGCCACAGCTGTCTTGGGGTTTTCAAGGTAGCTAACAAACACTAGAAATCACAAACGACCCAAATCTTTTCCATAAATACATTCCCAAAACGTTTCAGTAAATTGGTCAAGGCTTGAGGACAAGGCCAGATGCTGTGAGCTGTTGTGGTTCTCAGCCTTGTTACTTATGTTTGTCCGATATCAAAGCAGATGTACAATTTGCCGTTGCAGTTGCAGCTGCAAATTGTAGAATTTGCAGTTGCAGATGTTGTAACATCATCTTATCAGCAAAACGTTATTATATTGAATTTTTGGAGATAAACACCATGTGCACTCTTCATGGTTAAGATACAATGAGAGTACTTTGTAGTGTTTGAACAAGCCATGTGTACAAGATAATGAAAGACTTTAAAGTAAATGTTTAATGGAGACCTTTACAAAACTAGAGTATGAAACTGTACCCCACCATCTCCAAGGCCTCAGTGTTTGGTTTGGTTGGAAAGGCCACTTAGTCTGGACACATGCGATAAAGATCATGAACATATGTGTCCTGATTCATAACTTTAATATGGACACCAGTGACAGCTCTGTTCTTTTTCCCTGTGTCTCTGTTTTTGACCTTTCTTTTCTGGCGTCTCTGCAGTACCTCTCTGTTTCTGTTTCTGGCAGTGGGAGGCAGGCAGGAGGGTGACAGAGCGAGTTAGCGGGTAAAGTTCTTTTCTTCTGAAACTTCATCATGAGGAGCAAAACGACTGAGAAAGAAATACGGAGAAGTGAAGTTCGGCATGTTGACTGTGAATCCTCTCACTCCCTCCCATCCTCCCTTCCTCTCTCTCTCCCTCCCTCCCTCCTTCCTGCTGAATCTGCGAATGATTAGAGGAATAAAAAGTGCAGCCACATCGCAATGCTGCTCTCAAGGAAACCTGGTTCCAATAGAGGGGCTTCCTGTGATAGCAGGAAATAGCAGTCATTTCTGCACCCCCACACACACATACACACACACACATGTATATTTATACACACACTCCTTCAGGCAAACCTCTGAGCAGCTGTGAGGTTTGGACCCATTAAGGCTGCTGAGAGAAGCTACAGTCTCTGTGTATATATGAACACATGTATAGGCTACATGCTGTGTTTACTAATACATCATCACTGTCATTGTCTCCATTTTTCATTTATTTTTACTATTTGAAAATGTTAGCTGTATTTTAGATTTTAATGAATGGCCAATAGCTCACTTTACCATCAAAATAAAGAATGTTTTGCTTCTCCTGTAAAGGAGACAGACATTTCATCAGTGATTTATAAAGCATTTACAGTACTCATGTTTCTGTATTTCTAAACACAGCTGGTTACTACTTTTCATAGTTTTCTTTCCTGCACCCCTATATTACTAATATACAGCTCAAATGCACCCACAGCTGTGTGAGGGTTTTCAATGTAGCTAGAAGTCAATAGCAACCCAACTCTTTTACATAAACGCATCTCCAAAACTCTTCAAAAACTGGTCCAGACATGTGGATGCGGCCAAATGCTGTCTTTAACAAACCACTTCAGGAGTAGTGCTGATCTATGATCGGTTTTTGTGACTGTGGCCATCATAAATACAGTGTAATATGATCCAGGATCCTCATAATGACTGCTTTATGAATACCAGCCTTTATGTCTGAAATGGCTGCTTGTATCAGTGATGTTTTGTTCAGTAAGTCTTTCTGTGCCTTAAACCACATACAGAAGTCTGGTCTGCCATAATGAGGAGCTGGATCTGGTTTGAGTGGGTTGACAGGTGTTTTGCAGGATGCATTTATCTGTGTTTCTCCATCTTTTGCCCTATGAGTTATTTTGTCAAACTATGCCTTTAAGTATTGTTTGTCCATTAAACTATTCCATAATAGTGCAGATTGAAGCCCAGCCACACACATGCAGCACTTTCCTATGACTTCTCTCAATCGTCTCAATCTGTATTTCAGCTCTTCAAATTAATCATTAAAATCATCATTTTAACTTCTTACCAAGAACCATGAGCTTTCCCAGCATGTACACATTTTTACTGGAATATAATACTGTAGTGTTGTTATGAATTGCCATCTATTTTTTTAAAGAGCATGTTTTTGCAACAGTGTCAATATATAAGCAAGAGAAGAAAAAGACTGTGAGAGAGCCAAAGCTGAGGAAGAAAAATAGATAAAGGCAGGATGTTGCAAGGACAAGCAACTTGTTGCTGAGAGATACGAGTCAAGGTTAAAAGCAGATGGAGGACAAACAGAAGAGGGCGAATAATGAATAATGACTGGTGAGAAACAAGCCATAAGACTTAGGAAAGACCACAGACCAGCATCCATCTGACTGCACACCTGGGAAACTGGAACATGTGGTCAATCACTGCCCACATCTAGGCTTCAAAACGTCCACAGCATCCCTGCGCCCACTGATCCCCTTTCATTCAACTGCACCCAAGAGGGTTATTAGGAACTTGACCTGGCTTTCTCTTCAACGAACTGTACAAGCAGGGAAAAGCAATTTCTGAGAAGAAATCCAGTCCACTGAAGTAATGCAGCCTCACATCTGGGTGCAGAAAGCAAGAAGCACGAAGGCGAGAACAAAGCAAGAAGCACGAAACGTGCTACTCTACACTGCACTAATAAAGGCTGGTGTGATTTCCCTTGAGCCGTGAAAAATATATAATGACTTCACAGAGAAAATATGTAATAACGTTTGCTGCAAAGAAGAAAAAAGTAATTAATTACTAGCGTCCCAAAGGATTTTTTAGTGTGCAGGTTCCGTGCCTTAACGCCTACAGGCACAGATCTATGAGGGTATTATATGGATTTCACAGCATAAGGTTGGAACATGCAGTGGCTCTGCAGATGGTACGCTGCTTTAGAGGGGAAAGCTGTTTGATCTATAGCTCATGACTTGTTTGGACACGTCGGATTTAAGGGTTTTAATTTAACCCACGGACGTTATTTGCCAGCAAAAACAAATGCATATTGTAATGTGAAATACATTGATTGAATTTACATGTTCAGTTCACTGTATGTCCAAAAGACACATATAATGAATGAATTCGGCTTCTTAGAACCCTTAGAATGCGAGTAGATCCATTCCAGAAGTGTCACAAATGGTGAATCATCATCATACGGCCAAACAGCTCCTTATATGGCAGTTCCCCCCGTTTGTGTTGATGCTCAACGTGTCAGACATTACGCTGATCTTTGTTTGGCATTCGCATGGCAAGTAGATGCAATTTGCATGGCAAGTTATTGTAATTTAAACAGCATGCAATAATAATAACCGCTACTGGGGTTTGAATAGTGTCACACACAAATGAACATAAAGAACAAAAATCAACACATTCCTTTCATTTTTGGTCTTAAACAGAAAAAACACAAGATCTTTGAACCCGGGAGAACTTTCAGGATAGTCTCCGCCCACAAGTGGGTGGGGAAAACCCACAGATGGAGGGGCTCTGGAGAGTGGCCGAGTGGAAAGAGCAGCAAACGGCGAGCATGTAGGAGAACAAACACCGGTTCTAGACTGTTTTACACTGTTTATATTTACTGAAATCAGAGTTTACTGATACACTC
>JBBPCY010082657.1:0-25264 GCA_037974405.1 Brachyalestes nurse
TCTCTCTCTCTCTCTCTCTCTCTCTCTCTCTCTCTCTCTCTCTCTCTCTCTCTCTCTCTCTCTCTCTCTCTCTGACAAATTAAGTCTGTATACAGACTGAAAACAGGGGGTGTCTGTTTCAAACAGTGGCACATCATGCCTTAAGATATGTTTTAGAATTGGAAGGGAAAGGTGTGTGCTGCCACATGCACTTGTGTTACAAAAATAATGAGAGCAAAACATGGTGAGAGCTGATTTCATACTCTTGGGACAGTGCTCCAGTTTAGGGTTGAGCTGAATTTTACAGTAGTTCTTTAGCACCACCTAGTGTAATAGCTTAGAATTTCCATCATTACTGTGATTGTGTCCTGTTAATAAAAGTTAATTTTACAATATCTGTATCATAGTGTCTGACAGTATTTAGATTGCAGAAGCTTCGTTAATGAAAAGTTAATGAAACTTAATATTAATATCCTGTTAATATTAAGACAGAGTGAAGTGAAAGTGAATGTTTAACTTTCTGTTAATTTCCCAAAAACTGAAAATTCTTGACAGTCTATCCAAGGGCAGCACATGCACAGCAGACAATCAGTTCAGTGAAATAAAGTGAAATAAACTGGAAAAGTGAGTTTGTTTTTCTTTTGATTTCCATATAACATATCCTCACTAAAAGACTAAAGACATTGTCCTGCATAAAAATCCCCAATTAATCACTCTATGATTCATTTTACCAAATATATATTATTGTTATGGGACATTAAAGAGACAGTGAGAGAGATTTCCCTTGCATTTTTATTCCTTAGAAATTAAGTGTTCTTTCTATTGCATTTCTGTGATATTCCAGTATTATTGTTTATTGTAAATTACACAATAGATTAAATTTACATTCTACAGCAGGGCTAGGACTGCACTTATAACATTTTTCCCAGAAGAATGGCAAAAGCTGAAGTCATGATTTTTCTTTCTGTAAGACGAAACTCTGCACAGCAATAACTTTCCATGAAGTTCTAATTATCATAAAATGTCACATAGATTGATTAACCACACTTTCTTAATTGTTGTAGTGAGCTACTCAAGCCATTTAAAAACATCAAATGATACCATGCTTTTGTTACAGCTCCCAATATCTGTGACCTTTTTGGGTTAAACTTTAGCTGTTTTCGGGTGGAAATTCAATCCTATCAAAGTAAGCACGTCAAACAGATCTGCCCTCATCCCAAACCAAGATCAACATTGCCAACCAGGCACATAATTCTGATAATGTGTTGCACAACGTATCACAGCATTGACACAGAGACAAAGCAGAAACCAATGTACTCACGGTCATTGCATGTTGTGCCAGAGTAAGAGGTCATGGAGCAGTCACAAGTAAAATTCTCCCACTGCTGGATGCACACTCCTAAATTGGAACAAGAGTCTTCCTGGCACGTGGTGCTGGGCCCTGGCACAAAAAAGAGAAGAGAGGCATTAGTCTACAACAATTGTGACTGGTATACATCATCAGTGTGGTCTCCATGCAGCAATGCATTTCAGAGAGTGATCAAGAGGAACACTAGCATGCAAGCAAGGTCATTTAAGCAGGTCAGATTCAGAAAAAGAATATAACAATAGTACATTCCTACAGACAACACTGTACTAATGTCATTTGGCAAGAAAGAAAAGAAAATTAAAAGTCACTAATCACTAATTTTGATGACTTTATTATAACTCAGACATAGAAGCACAACTCCAAAAGCTAATCCACACAAATAATTAAAAACAAATACTTTAATAAAATAATGTCAGAAAAAATGTGAAAAATGTAAGACCACAAGAGATTGGATAGATAAAGAGAAATGAGACATGCTAAAGCAGACTGCATACATCTATGTGAATGTATGCACTCATTTAAAACTTCAAAGAGTATTCAAACCAGATGTGTTTCATTCCACCCTAGTTGATCTCATATTTCTTCAGGATGAAATGGTAACAACACGGCTCACATTTCAGCCAAACCCATTCAAAATAGCACTTCTACTAGTGACATTTTCAGGAATGAGTTTACCCAAAACACTGCCGTTATAAGATAATTGTTTGAGAAAACAATACTCTCTGTTTTACACTGAACCTGGTACCACATGGTTTTGGGACATGCACCATAGATACATACTCCAAACCACAAAAAAGGACGAGTGCAAAAAAGACACAGCTTTCAGAGCAACTTTCTTGTACAGAACACTGCCAGTAGATGAAATCAGCAGTCAGAGACACTTGCAATGCCCTCTAGAATTACTGGTTCTCTTGGTAAAACAGCAAATAAGGCTATGAAAAAATAATTTTCCTTTTTATGAGTTTGGCCTTGCACTAAAAAAGAGAGAAATCAAACTTAACATTCTGTGAAATGCTGTGAGAGAATACATATCAAATATGTCTTTGAGAGCTCTTTTGAGTCTTCTGAGATCCTTTTATTCACTTCTTTAGCTGACTCAAAGGATCTCAATAAGACTACCAGGCTAGGATGCCACTGCTTGATTATGTGGTCAGTGAACCATTTTTGTGTGGATATAGAAGTTTGTTTTGGTATCAATGTTACACTATGAAATGCAACCATGACCTACTTTACCTTCCTGGGAGAACTATCCAGATAATCTAAAATTTCAAAAATTATGTTGGATGAAGTCCACGATACCGTAAAACCAAAGATAGAGCTCTAAACAGAATCTCAGTCATATTTAGTTACACCAAGAAGCTTACATTTGTGGTTTTTGGACAGCAGAGGCATTTTTGGTACTCCAAATAATTTGCTGGTGTGCAGCTAAGCACTTTGAGGCAAATATGTAATTGTAATTTTTCTGACCTATACTGTCACTGTGGTTTTTATGGACTGCATTTTTTGAAATTATGGTATAGGTGTGGAATTCTGGCCCAGAATATCCAAGCTGTCCAGCTTGAGGCTTGAACACTGACCGTAGCGTGCCAGTTAGGTGGTGTTTGGTAGACACGCATTTCCTACTTTTAAACCTCAAACAACATTGTTGGTAATACAATAAGTAGTGTAAATTACAAATGCTTTATGCAATAGGTACACTTTTAAGTAATTGCAGCACTTGTGATTGAGAAAATAGCTGTTTTCATCATTTTCAAATTAAACGGATTGATCTTTCAACCTTATGTGAAGATGGCCTTTAATTGTAGTTTTGGAGACTTGCTGATCCCAGGATCCCATGCAACTAGTCTTTTAATAGTGCAGCTATCCTGCATTATTGTAACATCTCGTTCTGTTTTGCCCCTTTTCGGTTATGCCTTGTTTTTGGTTTTCCCTGTGCCATGTGTTTTTTGTTTTGTTTTGATCCCTAACTTTGATTCTACGTTGTCCGACCTGACACTCCATGTTGTGTTACCTGTTACTGTTAACCTAGTTATTCTGGTTGTTTCATAGTTTGTTCCTCAGTGTTTGTTTTCTGTGGTATATGCCCATGTTTTTTTGTCAAATCAATAAAGGCCCTATATTTGTACATATGTCTGATTGAAGTCCTTACGACCTCATGTCACAGATTTCAACAATGGACACAGCAACTGAAGACTGTGTGTGCTGTTTGGAGAATGTTATTGACTGTGAATGGAGCCAACCTCTCTTCCTGGTAAACAGTCAAGGGAAGGTCAAGAGGTGACTGAAGGGCACGAGTGGTGGGGTCACACTCTGGATTCTCATTGCCAGCCTCCTTGTCTTCTGGTCACTTGATGCTGGCTGGCCTCCTCATTCTTTGGTCCCTCATTGCTGGCCTCCTCAAAATAAAATGTGCCCAGGATGTGGCTTCAGTTTGGCCATCACCACGACACCCACATAGACTCCCAGACTCCACTGTAGTTTGTGTGCCAGTTATTGTATCTGTTCTGATTCAGTCCCAGTCAGGGTGACTGATATTTTTTCCATATCTCTCTTTCTGTCAATACCAGTATCTGGCTATTCCTGTTGTTGTCCCTATCACTGTTCCTGTCATGGTTTTCGTGCTTCAGTCTCATGTCCCAGCTGTTGTATCCCAGTTTCCAGCCCCATCTCCACTTCTTGACCCGTCTCCACTTTCTGGTATTTCTCAATTTTTTGCTCCATCCCCCACCTATCCCCGTGTTCAGGCAACAGTCATGTCTCCTGTCCAGCCCCGGCCTTCCCGTTGTTCCAATCTCTTGCTTTGTTTAGGCCACCTCAGTCTAGTTCCTGGTCTTGTTCTTTCAGTTTAATGCTCTGTATGTTTAACATCCTATCCCCTCTCACAGACCTCCCTTCACAGTTGGCTCCTGGGCTAAATTCTATTCAACAGGAGTTGTGCCGTTGGGGGTGTTCTGTCACATCCTGTTCTGTTTTTCTCCTTGTTGGTCACCGCCCTTCCTTTGTTTTCATGATGCCATGTGCTTTGTTTTGTTTTGATCCCAAAGTCCACGGTCTACTGCTTACCTGTGTATCTGTACCCCCTCCTTGCCTGACATTCACCCAAGTTCTTCTGTCACATAGTTTGTTCTTCAGTGTTTGTTTTTTGGTTTATACCCATCATGTTTGTCTTAGTCAATAAAAGTGCTCATCTGCACAAACGGACGATTCAAATGATCCCTAATTCATGTCACAGTTATATAGTGCAGCTGTGTCCTCATTGTGTGTAAGGGCAAAACACACACCTTATAGCCATTACCTTATAACTTTTCATTTCATTTTTGTATCATCTGATCTTGCCTATGCTGGCCTCATGTTTAGACTACAGTGAAAAAGGAAGGCATGAATGCCAACTTTTACCACACAGACAACAGTTTTACACCAAGCTATAAAACGAGGACCTTTTTTCATAGCCCTTTTTGGGTCACCTTTACCAAGAGTAAATAATAATTAAAAGGTCATTAATTTAATAGAGCATTGTAGCTTGCTTAAAAAAACCTTTATAGAGCAATGCAGAATGAACATATACGTGTTTTCCCCAATTCATATCTAGAACAATTCTCTGAAAGACCAGAATATACCTACAATATACCTACATATATACGTACAAGCCACTTTTTTAGGTACTTGTATCTAAACACACATTGTTAATTTTATCAGCTCTACTTAGTATATTTGTACACTTTTTAGTTTACACTTACAGACTGTAGCCCATCTCAAAGACATTTGTTACCCTTTTTTACCCATTTGTTAAATGTCAGGACCCCCAGAAGACCACTAATGCGCAGATATTCTTTGGGCACTGACTCTGACATGGTTGTGGAATGTTGTGCATGTGTGAGTGGATAACAGACAGCTGTACAGCTGTTGTTTTGAAAGAGTGTCCCCCACTTTATTAAACCTGTTGCTCCACTATGCAGATGTAAAGTAATTGATGATAGCTCATCTGATGCTGAACAGCTGGTGTTTGTCCTGTAGAAAGAAACTGACCACCAATAAAGGGCTAGAGCAGGGGTCACCAACATGTTGCCCCCAAGGACCACATGAGTAGCCCGCAGACCTGTTCTAAAAATAGCACAACTCACCAGTGAGCAACATCTAACATTTAATTTGATCCTGTTGCTATTCTTCTTTAATCACATTTGCATTTATATAGATTTGAAAATGAAAATATCTGAAAAATAACATTTCAAACATGTTTATTATACAGTTTAGATAAGTTTAGGCAAACTCTGTTCTAGTGTAGCAAACTGGTAGCCCTTTGTATGGCCCAGTACCCATGAAGTAGCTCTCAGTTTCAAAAAGGTTGGTGACCCCTGGACTAGAGGTTGACTAATTACTGTCACATGGACACAACCTTCCTAATGCCGTTTCTTTAGCTTGAACAGCGGAGGCTTTTAGCTATGTGGTGCATTTTCTGCTGGCTCACCCTAGCTCACAGAGTGAGGTGACATCACAATGCCAGCGCCAAATAAAACCTTATCACACCTTACCAAACCTTAATTACAGGCCTGATGTGTTATTAATTGCTCCTCTCATCAGCTGTGCCTATTCTATGAAAAAAAGCTTTTCCATCTGTGTACATTGCTCTTTGATCATAAGCTTTGTGCTAAATTGAACCGAACTACAACTATATACTAAACTTTAAATTATTTTGATGACTTTCATTTACCAAATAATGTTTATATAAAAAAAAATTTTCTCTTTCCTTTATTTTTTCTTTTCCTTCCTCATTTTCTTTCTTGCCAGAATATCTCACATGTCATTTTAGGATATGTTCACTTTCACATTGCTGCTTATAAAAAGAAGTTAAGGCACAATGCATTTCAGCATTCCGTACAAGTCTGTGCTATTTTGTGTGTGGAGTGAAAGACCCTCTACCTTGCAAGTCAGCTTTGGTGAAACCAACTGTGTTAGCGAGAGAGGGCAGAAAGAAAGGGACAAAGCAAAGTTAGTAAAGTGGGGCAGGTTTCTGTTTGTGCACATGTGTGTGCTGAATGATGGAAGAAAAGAATGGCATATTGCAGTAAATTGTAAGCTGAAGATAGGGGAAAAGAGTGACAATGATGACAGGGTTAGTATAAATAATTAGGCTAAAAAGGTTACATTGGCTCTGTTTTTACGAACAAAATGTTATTTAACTTTATGTTCTCCCATAACATAAAGAACTCAAACAGATTTAGTCTTAAAAGCATTTAAATGTAGATTTTTGTTTTTGTGCCAGTTACACTTAAGGCTTTGACAGCACTGTCATCTAGTTGTCACTAGAGCCACTTAGTATGCCAAAATCATGCAGCAATATTAAAACTTGAAGGAATGAAACTCAATGGAGAAAGCAAAGAAGTGTAGAGCTTATGTTAAGCTGGAGTACGGTTGAACAAGACAGTGGACTCAAAAATTAGATTGGTAGATTGGTAGCTGTCACTATTGTTTATAAAATCTGAATTTATTAGAATTCTAATTATGCATTGTTTTCATTAATGCTTTCTTATTGTTCAATTTGGTCCTTTTTACTTGGTTTAGATATTTTTAAAAAGTCTCATTACTCATTGAATTATCAAAAATCAGTAGATTAGATGATTACTAAAATAAGAAGTAATAGTCTCAGCATATACTAAGGAACATGTAGCTGGCAGAGGCAGAACTCACCTTCACAACCACGTTCAATCTGACCGCTGCGGAACAGGGCGTCATTTATAAGGTCTGGGAGATGGCCATTCAAGTCCACGGAGGCCAGACATCCTTGGAAGCCTTCACGAGACACAACCAGTTTGGGTAGGTTCTGGTACATGTTGGGCCCCAGACCAGCCACAAACAAATCACCTAAACAACAAGAGATATAATCAAATACTACATGGTGTTAGTCCAAAAAGGGACTACTTATTGCTATGGTGTTAGTCCAAAAAAAGACTATTTACTGACAAAACACACTGCAAAAGTAAAATGTCAGATCATGAAAATATATAGAAATTTGTGAAATAAACTATTAATGTCCTTTAAATTACTCTGGGTCAGTTAACAACATAATTTAATTTTTTTAAATATTTGTTACATCTGTATGAAATATCAACCCTCAATGAATGATGAAAAACCTAAATCAGGGAAAGGTGTGCATTTTATCAAGCATACTTCACCTTTCAGATCAAGATTTTTAGCACCGTTGACCACTTGGCTGACCAATTTGGTGTCCACCTTGAGAGTGTGTGTGTTGGTGGTGTCTCGTGTGATGACGACGCTGTGCCATTGGTTATCATTGAGAGGACCATCACTGTTCCCTTTGAGCAGGCTGGGTCCATTTCCCAGGTCAAAAACATAGTGAATGTACCTGAAAGCACACACATTAAACATCTAGAACAAGTGCACTTGACTGAAACATTTTTTTCAAATGTTTCCAGCACTGCTGCCAATCTTAAAATATACTCTTGCAGCCCTGAGGGATAAGTCACTTTTTTGAGGGACAAGACGACCGACACATTGTTCATATTCTGGTCCATAGCCTAGTGCTCAAGTGTTTTACTATAAGGCTGAAAAACAGTGACTCTTTTTTCTCTCCCCAACCACTTTACAATGCACATGGTTGCATGAAGGCATTTGAATTGCTGGGCAAACTCTATGTTTGCAATTATGTGTAAGGGAACCTGAGCATGAAACCATGCAGTTATTTGAAAGCTTTTCAGAAATGGTATGGGTTGTGTAATATGGATATACCCTGTATTATTTTCAAATACAAAAAACTTTTGAACATTTTCAGGAAACAACCTTTCAAGGATAGCATACTTTAAACCTCTGTAACCCAACAATGGGAAGTACTAACTCCTCACTCACCCTTTAACCAACTCCACAGCAATAAAATCACTGCCATCTCCGCTGTTAAACAGAATGAAGCCATCAGCGGAAGTGGTTTTGAACTGGAAGAAGAGGTGCATAGTGCTGTAGGCCTGCAGTGTCACCAGGCCCAGGTAACTTCCCTTGGTTTTAAAAGTGACCGGGTCTGCCACGATAGAGCGCAGGCCAAAACGAGCATTCAGCTCACAGAATTCTATATCTCCATTCTTGCACATGTCAATGTAGAGCAAACCATTGAACTTGAGACCCTGGAGATGGCCGATGAAGCTGGATGGCATTGATGAGGCAAAGCGGCGCTCAGTCAGGATACCTGTTTCCAAATTACTGAACTCTAATTGTGTGTGATCGCCATTCATCTGACCTACACAGCGAGGGAGAGAGAAAGAAATAGAAAGAGAGAGAGATGTAAAGGAGACCAAGGGAAATGAGTCAGGGAAAGAAAGGAAGGACAAATGAAAAGGCTGACAGAATCTTTTGCCTGTCTAATAGCTTACACTGCATGCATTTGCTTTATTACTTTTGAAACAAGTGTAAGTGTACTCATACCTTCAGCTACATCATCATCCACTGTAAGTCTGAAGTTTTTACCACGCCGCACCACTCTGACCGAGTGCCATTCGTTGTCATTCAGCTTTTGACCAGCATACAGAGCCTCGGGACCTTTGCCTGAGAATGATGGTACACTAGTGAGAATTCATGAACACTAGTTCTACAGTAATGATGCTGTCTTTAGCCCATTCCCCTATCTAATTTGCTCCTTAAATATCTGTAGTAGTATAGTGGATAATTATTTTATAGACAGTTATAACACAGTCATATTTATTTTAGTAATGGATGTGTAGTTGTGATTGCACTAGTTCAAGCTGAGGAATCAATAGAAAGACACCTTGTTTAATATTCCCATATTATAATTAGTATATTATATACTGGTTATTATACTGGTTTTGCAGTCAAATGAAAAATGTACAGTAATTTAGCTTCAAGTACTTGGCCAGTTGTACAAACTACTGCAAAGTACATGTGTATACACTAATTTAAAGTTACACATTTCTCTTGATATTATAGAACATGTAACATTAGTATATGTGCACATGAGCATGTACAGAACTGTTCAAAAGTACAGAAGCTATATAATAATAATATAATAATTAGCAAAATAAGTAATTCAACTAATTGCTAGTTTTGCCTTAATAATATATTTTACTACTGAACAGAAAAAAATTCTCCCTACTTTTAGCACAGCATTTTTGTGTTAAGCAGTAACATGAACATTAGAAACTACTGTTGGACTGTCTGACACTACTGTGTCAGAGCAGGTCAAGCAATCATTTACTGTAGTGGACTTGCAGTGCTAGACATGACGACCTCCAGGCTTTTCCAGAGCTCATGTAGCAAGGTGTCTTCATTAGAATCTCTACTGGTTTATGCACTGGTTTAGCCGTCATAATGTTTATAGGTCATGTTAAATGAGAAACTATGAGAGGTTCAAATGACTACCCCTAAACAGCCAAAACATCTCAAACTGTTGTTGGTATAAGGTTGCTTTTTACAATTAACTGTGCATTATAACCTCTTAATGAGTCAGAGGAGTTAGTTAAATGAGTACCTCAACCAAACATGTTAACATGGCTAATAATATTCTTTAAGATACAGAAATGGCAAACTGTAATACAGATATGCTAGAATTAATGAACATAATGAACTTGTAAATCGTTACTAGGGAAGCACAGTAAAACATATACACCAATCATCCATAACATTAACACCAACAAGCTAATATTGTGCAGGTCCCTCTCATACCCCTAAAACAGCTCTGACACATTGAGACAAGGACTTCACTAGACCTCTGAAGGTGTGCTGTGGTATCTGGCACCCAAAATATTTGCAGCTGATCCTTTAAGTCTTGTGAGTTGTAAGATGGGGGCTCCATGGATCAGACTAGTAACTTGGTTAAAAGCAGATGTTGATTTGAGCCTAGCTTTACAGGTATGAAGAACAGATGTGGACAACTTAAGCAATGATGTATGTCGCTTTGGATTAGAGTGTCTGCTAAATGCTGTAAATTTAAATGTAAATGTTCTGCACATCCTGCAGATGCTTGATCAGACAGAGATCTAGTTAATCTCAAGTCAACACCATGAACTCTTTGTTGTTTCTCAAACCAATTCAACAATTTTCGCATGGTGGTAGGGCAAATAATTCAGTGGAGTGTCAGGCCTGGCAGGCCTAGGTACGTTTACGGTTGGCGGCCACTAGAGGCCGTCCCTTGTTGTGTTTTGTTTTTTGGGTTATTTTGGTGACTTTTATAGTGAACGTCTCAGTACACGGTCTTGTTTGTGTTTATTATGTGTTTCACCTGACCGTGTGCTCAGAGTAAATGAGTTTTCAGTTTCTATTGGTTCTTGAGTTTGGAGATTTTGTATTTTAGTTTGTTGTGGACCGACTGGGGTTCTCGTCCACCGTCAAGCTGGATTTTCTTTGAATTCTCCTTATCCCTTTAGTTTTGAAGTCTGGCTTTCGTGCTTTTTGTTTTGTTTTGATTTTAAAAATCAAAAGAACTAAACATGAACGTCTGCCTACGCGCCTGCCATCATTTGGGAAGAAGGGGAAACCATGACAAATGGACCGACCAGTTCAATCAAGGTGCCACAGACATGGTGTGGGGGAGTGAGGAGCTCACCCCAGTGGAAGAAAAAATGCTCCTGAGACCGCTCTCTGTACTCTCCCAGGAGCTGCTAACTCCGGACATGACTACTGGCTACAGCCCAAGGGGGCAAGCACCTCGTCTAGCGAGGATGAAGCGGGTATGGAAGCCCGCTTTGAGCATCCCGGTGAAGGCGCCAGACTCTGATGGTCTTTTGGTCCTCCCACTGGCATCTTGCCAGGACCCTCAACCCATGAGGAGGAAGCAGGCACAGAAGCCTGCCGTGAGCATATTGGTGAAGGCGCCGGACTCAGGTGCTCTTTTGACCCTCCCACAGGCTTTGAGAACCGTAAAGCAGGAATTGGAGGGAAACGGAAGGCAGCTGGAAAGACTCAAGGGGCTGGTTGAGATGCTGGTCGAGGTCATTGATCAACAAGGGCCCTGCGAGGGCTTGCAGCCCTTCTCACAACTCCTCGAGGTGGAGAGTCAAGCCACCATGTTCTCGAGATCAACCACTTCAGCCACAGGGGTCGCCACAGCAGCGGAGCGAGAGGTCGCTGCAGCCACCATCTTGCGTCCAGTCCCTGCACCAGGACAAAGACAGCAACAGTCTGTGCCCACACCGAGCACGCTCCCGAGTGATGAGGCTGCGCTCCTGAGCGTCGAGACTACGCTCCTGAGCACCGGGGCTATGCTCCCAAGCGCTGAGGCTACGCTCCCGAGCGCCGAGGCTACACTCCCGAGCGTCGAAACTACGTTCCTGAGCGCTGAGACTACGCTCCCGGACGATGAGACTACGCTCCCAAGCTTCGAGACTATGCTCCCAAGCTTTGAGACTACACTCCCAAGCGATGAGAGCGTCCCGAGCGTCGAGGAGGCACTCCAGCAACCCATGCCTGCACACAGGAGACGGCTGCAGCCTCCCACACCTGCCCCCCGGCTTATTTACCAGAGCCAGGTAGCATAGCTGTGGTTAGAGTGTGGGAGAAAGCAGGTCGCCCAAAGTACCATAGACTTACTAGGTCCATTAGAGGAGCCACTAGGCTTGTTAGAGAAACCTATGCCAGCTCTGTGTAGCCCTTTAGCCTAAGAGCTAGGCCCATTAGCTCAGGAGCTAACCCCGTTAACCCTGGAGATAGGCCGACTAGCCCAGGAGTTAGGCCTGTTAACCTAGGGGCTAGGCCCATTAGCCCAGTAGCTAAGCCCATTAGCCCAGCAGCTAAGCCCAGGAGAGGCCTGTGGCAATAGCAGAGGGGCCTGTAGTCATAGCAGACGGGCTTGTAGCCATAGCAGAGGGGCCTGTGGCCATAGCAGAGGGGCCTGTAGTCATAGCAGAGTGGGCTGTAGCCATAGCAGAGGGGACTGTAGCCATAGCAGAGGGGCCTGTAGGCTTAGCAGAGGGTCCTGTAGCCATAGCAGATAGGCCTGTAGCCACAACAGAGGGGCCTGCAGCCAAAACAGAGGGACCTGTAGTCATAGTAGTGGGGTCTCTAGCCACAAAGGAGGGGCCTGTAGCCACAACAGAGGGGCCTGTAGTCACAGCAGAGGGGTCTGTAGCTATAGCAGAGGGGCCTGTAGCCATAGCAGAGGGGTCCGTAGCAGCCACAGAGGGGCACATAGCAGCCACAGAGGGGCACGTAGCAGCCACAGTGGCTGGGGGTCTTCCCCTGAATTTTTTTTTGGGTGGGGGTACTGGGGTCTTCGAGGACTCTGGAGGAGCTCCCCGGCATGGCATGGAACCTGGGGGCCAAAGAAGAGCTCCTGGCAGGGGGCTCCACAGAGGGAGCTTCGTCCCGGAGATCGTCGAGGGCTCCTCTCCCATGGACAGTGAGGGGCTCCCGGTAGGGGGCTCCACCCCTGAGGACAGAGAGGGGCTCCTGGTAGGGGGCTCCGCCCCCGAGGACAGAAAGGGGCTCTCGGTAGGGGGCCCCGCAGCTGAGGACAGTGTGGGGCTCCTGGTAGGGGGCTCTGCCCCTGAGGACAGTGAGGGGCTCCTGATATGGGGCTCTGCCACTGAGGAGAGAGAGGGGCTCCCGGTAGGGGGCTCCAGCCCCAAGAACAGCGAGGAGCTACAAGTAAGGACTCTGGCCCCGAGAACAGTATAGGGCTCCCCAGAGGGGGCTCTGTCCCAGAGGACAGAGAAGGGCTTCAGGCAAGGGGCTCTGCCCCCTACAAAGACAGAGAGGGGCTCCTGGTAGGGGCCTTTGCAAATAAGGACTGGCACACTCAAAAGGGAGCATCACATGAGACCCAAATGGACCACCCTGGCCAAGCGGAACGTCGGCCAGAAGGTCACCTAAGGATAGGAGCTTGGGTGGGGCTCATGGGGCGCTGCCCTTTGCTGCCGTCCTCCCCTCCTTCACCTTTATGGTGTTATGGGGGTCTGTGGTGGTGCGTCCTGGGAGAGGGGGTACTGTCAGGCCTGGGTATGTTTATGGTTGTCGGCCACTAGAGGCCGTCCTTGGTTGTGTTTTGTTTTCTGGGTTATTTTGGGGACATTTATAGTGAAGGCCTGAGCACACAGTCTTGTTTATTATGTGTTTCACCTGACCGTGTCTTCAGAGCAAATGAGTTTTCGGTTTCTATTGGTTCTTGAGTTTGGAGATTTTGTATTTTAGTTCATTGTGGACCAACTGGGGTTGTTGGTCCACCATCAAGCTGGATGCTCTTTGATTTAAAAATAAAAAGAACTAAACATGAACGTCTGCCTATGCGCCTGCCCTCATTTGGGGAGAAGGGGAAACCGTGACAGAGAGAGAGGTCAATGCCATTAGTACTACTGCTGCTATGAATGGGTGTATATGGTCTGCAACAGTGTTTAAGAAGTAACATCTACATAAATATCATAACAGATTCTTTCCAAGCAGAACATTGCCAAGAGCTTTCCTTTTTCTCTTAGTGCATTCTGGTTCTGTCTTTTACACAGGTAAGTAAAACACATGCAGCCATTAATATGATGTGAACAAAAACATGATTCATCAGGCCAGGCCACTATCATCCATTGTTTCATGATCCAGTTCTGATGCTCTCATGCCCACAGTAAGTACTTTTAATAGTGAACAGGGGTCAGCATGAGCACTCTGACCAGTTTGCAGTTCTGCAGCAAGCTGTGATGTGGCACCTTTCTTTCACAGCAAGCATTAACTGTAGTGATTTTTGTGCCATGGTAGCTCTTCTAAGAAATCAGAATAGATGGGTTTGTCTTTGCTCCCCATGCAAGTCATTGAGCCTTAGGCACCCATAACCATGACCCATGTTCACCTGTTGACATTCCTTGTACCACTTTTGGTAGGCATTAACCATTCCAAATTTGCTCCTTACTTATCCTTACTCTTGTTCATTTTTTGCCTCCAACAAATTAACTTTTAAAAACTTTTACTTGCCGCTTAATATATCCAGTCTCAAAATTACAGGTGCCACTGTAATTTGATAATGTGTGTTACTTGTTTCCCGTTTTTGTCAGTAGTTATGTTAGAGCTGATTGGTGCATATACAATTATATACTTAACATTATTACACTAAACCATCAGTTCATTCAGAATATAGCAGATGGACAACATTATTTAGTTTAAATTCCAAAGGGATTTGTGATCATATTTGTGAATTAGTGAATTTTATTTACTATAGCCTATTTATGCTTTAGTAAGTATTAGCATGTGCAGAAAAAGCTGGAAATTACAATTCCATCAACCTATGAATTTTATATAAGTTCACCTCTTGCACAAAAGCAGTCCTTTGATCAATGTGTCCTGAAGGTCCTTCTGAACATCTAATTTGAATTTTTTTTTTTGTCACATTTTCCTCCTCACTACTGTACTGTGAACATAACAAACATTAAACAATCTGAAGAGTAATAAGTAGTAATAAGCAGGGACTTACTGGCATTACAGTTTATCCTGACACAATCTAGATGGGGAAGAATAAGTGACAGATGAAATCGCATCCTTTAAGGTTACAGCTGCATACATCCAATAACAATAACCCCACCTTCTGGGGACGAGCGCATGCGGTAGTGGCCATTTTGGATCTGCAACCAACCACTCATTTCTAAGGATCTATCAGGTGTTTGATGAAAGGCAATTGCATTTTCTCTTCATTAATATTCCAGTGTCTTGGTCAAATAGTGTTTTTAAAAAGTATTAATTTTTCATATTTGGCAATGCAGGTAATTCAGAAAGCACTGAAAGCAAAGTTTGAGGTAATTGGCTTGAATCCGGTTTTCTGCATAGTTTACAACGTTATCTAGCATTTGCTTAAAGCAACAAAAGTCAATACACTGCCGTTCAAAAGTTTGGAATCACTTGCCATAACAATTTTGGTAATTTAATATTTATAAGTAGTGCTGCTGATGTGTTATTAAAGTTAACACATCAGTAAAAGCACTATTTTTAATGCTGTAAAATAATTTCAGTTTCATCCAGCATTTACATAATTGTGTCAACATTATTAAAATAATGTTATTAAATTATTTAAAATAAATACACTGTAATAAAGCTTAGTTACCTATCACAGAATACAGAGCTATAAAACAATGCAATGTGTTTTTAATCAATTATACCCCAAGGCCCCAACATTTCAACAAATGGTATTTTTAGATGTTTTAGACGTTTTTATTTTAAGATTTCTGTTAACAAGAAGTTGCTTAAATGACAAATTATATATATTGTCATCACTTTCAATTGTCTGTAACTTTTATGATACTATTATTAGCATAAATCAATGCATTACAGATTTATGGTCATTTTTCTGAGGATACATTCATCATTCTGGACACATTCTGTTGATTCTACTGGACATGTTCATATTTATTTATTGCTCCAAATGTTGCACCACTTATTTAGTTAATAATTATGAACCAGTGGAACTGCACATAGTCTAATAGCATAAAATAATTATTTTAGTTTGCAACCAAATTGATTCCAAATATTGAATTGTAGTGCAGTGAAGTTGATAAATAAATCTAAACTCAGCTGCTAATAACTCATCTTATAATTACATGTCCTGTATTATAGGTCATGATCTAAATGGCCAGTTGTGTCATGTGCCGTCAACCTCAACAGATAAGTGGGTGCAAACAGCCTCAGTCCATTAAGCATCAGCCCCATGCAGTTGCCAGTACTTTAATAACAATATTAGAAACAACACACAGACTTCAATCAACAGACTAAAAATACACATTGAACTTGTAGGGAACGTGTGTATGTTTATGAATGAATGCTTTGTATTAAAAGAAAAACGTCACATGTAAAAATCCAATGCAATAGGAAAATAATTTGTGTGACATTTTGACCATTTTACTGAAGGTAAAATAAGGAAGTTCACCATAGATGTCTTTGTATACACAGTTTGACTGTGAAGGATAGTTTAGTTCCTGTTGATTCCTGTATCATTGTTCCTGTTTTGTGAGGGTGCTCCTTGGGCATTAGCTGCAGATGAGCTTGATACTCTGAACTTGGGCTGTTTGCTGAGCAGGTTGCAAGCTAAGGACCTTTGAAGGGATGAGTACCATCTTTAAACAAGGAGGATGCCAGCAAGAGTAGGGAATAGAAGGTTGGACAAATAGAAGTCAATAAGCCATGTATGTTGAGGTTATCTGTTCTTATAATAATTACATGGAGAAATACTTACACTATCACAAAAGTTTGCCAAAATTTTAAATTTTAAAGTATTCATTTTCTGTAACTGTTTAATCCTTACTAGGGTCGTGGGTACCTGGAACCTATCCCAGCACCAACGGGCATGAGGCAGGGACTCACCCTGGGCATGGCCACTTACCCCAGATGTAGTCAATTAGATCTAGATCTAAATCTGTTTTGACTGACTGAATACATACCCAAAACTACTCTCAACCCACTCATTATGCATCCACATCTTCATTACAGACTGCATACTTTAAAGACTTTAAAAATTCAGCAGTCTACAGTTAGGCAAACAATCGACCAAAGGAGACACTTTGAGACTGTGGCTACTCAATCAAGATGTGGGCGCTCAGACAAAATGACACCAAGAGCACAACGAAGACTCATCAGTGAGGTAAAGAAACAACCCTGAGTAACAGTCAAACATGTGAAGGCATCATTGAAACCGGCATCTGTGTTCATGGGTCTAAAGGACGTAAAACATTGAACAAGCAGGGTATCTATGGCAGGACAGCATGAAGGAAGCTGTGGTGCATAAGAACATTACTGCACACCTGAAGCAAAAGAAGACACTAATACACCACAGTGACAAAATGTTTTGTCCACAACAGAATGGCTCCAGAAAAACAAAATGCGCCTTTTGGAGTGGCAAAGTCAGGGCCCAAACCTCAACCCAATAGAAACACTATGGAATGACTTGAAGAGTGACATACACATGAGACGTCCAAAGAATATGGCAGAGCTAAAGCAGTTCTGCCAGGAAAAATGGGCTTAAATTCCTCCTGAACGATGTGCAGGTTTGATCCACAGCTATAGGAAGCGCCTGGTTGAGGTTATTGCTGACAATAACTGGTAAACCAGTTATTAATTCCAAGGGTTCACATACTTTTTCCACTAGCACTATGAGTTTTTATGGTTGCCCTCAATAAAGTCATGTGTTATTATTTTAGGCACATTATATTTGTCAATACCCTTGACTTAGATGAAGATCAGATAACATTTTATGACAAATTAATGCAGAAAACCATGAAATTCCAAAAAAATCACAGCTACATGCATTCAACACCAGGACTAGTCAAGACTAATCTTAGATCAGATACTTTGTGTTTTTTGAATATCATTGCCACAAAACTGAACCTAAATGAGGCTGCTCACAGTGTTAGCTACACATTTTTGTGTGAACTTTTTATTGCTTTTTATTGTCATACTGTGTCTTAACCAGTGTTGGGCAGTAACGTGTTACTATGCAGTGTTGGTCAAGTTACTTTAAAAAAGACAAAAATAAATCGAGCATGGAGAGTGAGAAGTACGCGTTCAGTAGCTGGAAACATAGCCATTACTTTAAATTCATCTTGGTTAAAGGCAAGAACATTATGTGAGTTGTCATAGGTTTGTAACACTTAATAATAAAGTGTGTTTGAGACTTAAGAGTGTGTTTGAGCTGATTTAAGAGTTTCTTTAGAGGGTAGGGAAGTAACTAGTAATCTAACTAGTAATGTAACTAATTACTTTTGAAATAATTTAATCACATTAGTTATTTGTTTACTTTTATAGGGAGTAATCAGTAATCAGTAAACACTGTAAACAACAAAACCCAATGGAAAATGTTGCTTAAGATTTTATATTCTAAATGAGTTGATGTTTTGATGTTTAGATGTTCACTGTTGTTCCGTAATCCTCCACTGCATGCAGTTTTAGTTTTCACAGAAATAACTGTTTCTCTTGACTCTACAACAGATACTCTACAAAACAACACTTTTGACCCCTGCAATGTCTACAGTGTTCTAGACAATCAGTGGAGAAAACCAATCAGTTTGTTGTATGATGGTTTTAGTACTTTTGACGACACCCTTGTTGAGTGGAGTGGCTGGTATCGGCTGTATCTTCAGGGTAAAAATGCCCAGATTCCTGAATCTGATTGGTGCGTGAGTACCATGACATGTGGTGGTTACACACCTCTTTTACTTGCTGGAACTAATCCACTGCCACAGGATGGCATCGTCACCCGAGAAGTCTACGGTTACTATACGGACTATAGTAATAGCAAACAGTGTGTTTCTGGCTCCAAATCAAACCCAATCCAAGTTAAAGCCTGTCTGGGAAATTACTACGTGTACAGACTCGTCAAGCCACCTGTATCACTTCCAATGCCCACTTACTGTGCAGGTAAGGTCTTCTGTTTCATATTTTGTCATTTAATTATGAATTGTGTAGTTATTATTATTAACTTACAGTCAGTTTTGATTGCTATTCTCTTTTTACATTTTAGAGCATTTTGCAGATGCAGATGCTCTTTTTCAGAGTAGCTAACAGCTGTGTTTTGTTGTGTATCCTTAAAATGATCTAAAATATATCTTATAAACTTAAACATCAATGCATTAATGTAATCAAATCTAACATGAAACCAAATTTATTTGCCACTACAGGGCATTCACATATGTAGTTTGTTACAGAAAAAAAGAATAGTGGACAGAACCATTACACCAGTTGCAAAGCGGAATTATATATATATATAAAAATCTATTTATGTAAATGCAGAGTCACTACAGTCCTTTTTGATGTGATGGCCAGGCGTCCCAATACTTTTGTCTATATGATATGGGCAAAAGTACTGTGAGTACAATATGTGTCGCCTAGTTTTCTCGAGGGTTAGGCGTCCCATTACTTTTGTCCATATTATATATCACGGGGGTTACATTCCAAGATCACCTGTGTATAGTGAAAAACTGTAATGTTAAAAAATGATTTAAAAAAACCTTAGTTCTCAGCTTAATACAATGTTCTGAAAGAATATGTAATGGTAAACCCGTATCCGTACTGTACAGTTTCCACTGAACTGCTGTCTCCCGCAGTACTAGAATGTAAATACAGATGTTACCCCTGTGTAAACTGCACTGTAATTCATGGACACAATATTTTATGGTGTTTTAGGCTCCTCAGTCTCCACATGTTACATAGATACACACAAAAAGTAAAAAGGTTTACTGTAATACAGTGATAAACTAGGTATACACTGCACACTAAAGAAGCTATATAAACAAAGCAGGAGAATAAAAATAAGACAGTGATCCAGATAAAACTATTTTAGTTTGGCCCCTTGTACCATTTTATCACTGCACCCCTGAACTACTATAATTGGATAATCAATACAAGCAAAAAATTCTGACCACTATAGGTATACATGCCATCCACCAGGTGGTAAAGAAAACAGAGGAGCAGAGTCTTGAGGTAAAAATGCCCTGGACACCATCCCCCAGTGTCGGCCAGCCAATGTAGACCAAATTTACGTTACAGGGCTGATGTGGAATGAATCTAGTTGTTTTGTATAATTGCAGCATATATGGAATTTATTTAGATTTTCAAGGAAGCCAAACTTCAAATACATGTAAGCAAAGTTTTTTATAAACATCACAAAATACTGTAGCTGCCCTCAAGAGACTGTAAAATGTCAATGTTGGCTTTAACGTGATAGTTTGATGATGTGACCAATATTATATACATTTCAGGCATATACCACAAGTTCTACAAAATGCTAAAAAAGCTTAATTGTTTAATTAATAAAATAAATGAACTAATTGTTTACTGCTATATTTCTGATACATTCAATTGTTTAATTTGATGGTTTTCTTATCTCTATCTCTCTCTCTTATCTCAGTTACTTTTGATACTCTCAGTTATGATCCCTGTGAAAACTACACTGCACTGGACCAGTCATGGAGAGGCACCAACGAGACTGGAGGCTCCAACTGTGACACAGGCACCATCTGGACTGGCTGGTATCGACTGCTGTATAACGGGATGAGTGTCAGTATGCCAGAGAGTTGTGTTCCGGCATCCAGATGTGGTACTGATAAAACTCTGTGGCTCAATGGCTCTCACCCCCAGATAGAGGATGGAATAGTCACCCGGAGGGTCTGTGGAAGTAGCGGAAGTGACTGCTGTTACTACAGGTCCCCTTTAATCAGAGTAAAAGCCTGCCCAGGGAACTATCACGTCTATGAATTTGTCAGGCCAATGTCATTCAGTTATACAGCTTATTGTGCAGGTAACTCTTGTATGATTATCTTCTGAACTTTAACCTGTTAACCTGTTGTTATTTCCTTTTATTAACCTTTCTTTTCACATATCAGCAAAAGCGTGCAGATTGTAAACTGTGTAGAACTATTTCCAAATAACCTACAGGTTTCTAAAGGGCGTTCCACAATGTTCCACTCTAAAACCAGAAACCCATTGCAAATATTTTTTATTCATCACTACTGACCTACAAAAAGTCACCTAATTATAATTATAATAAAAGATTTATTGCCGCAAGAAAATTAGAAATGCGATTGTGTGGCGCTATACCCACAACACTGTGGGGTTGGGTGGCATTCACCAAGCAATTATAGGAGAAAATGGCTGCACGATTTGGTTTGTCTATCCTGGGCATCTATACACAATTATCTCTCTGACAATTATGGGGCAGCTGGTGACTGAGTGGTTAGGGAGTTGTAACACATAACTCAAAAAGGAAAAAACAAACCACAGGAGAAGTTAATAATGAACGCTAAACTAACAAACTAACAGTAATTACGGATAAAGAGTAAAAGACAAACTTAAATGTATGAACATTTATTTATTGGCATGAAAAAAATGTGACCTGTGGGCCTTGTCACAGAAGCAAAGAATATGCGGAGGGTATCTGCAGTTTCCGCGTTAGTGCGGGGCTTTCAGCGAACAATTATTAGTTTGGTTCTCAGAAAATATCCACGATCCACTGAAATCACGATTGCTGATTCGCTTTAAAGTGGGGTTTTACTGTATGTGTGCGTGTGGAGTTCTACAAACCTGATATTATACCAAGAAAATAAGAAAAATTTAACCAAATGATTGATTGCTGTGTGCTGTGTCTGTAGATGTGAACTCCATCAAGATGGCCTCTACCACAACAGCCACCACTAGTACTCAACTGACCATCACTCCAAGTAGGTGTCTAGTGGGATTCTCAAAATTTGAACCCTCGACTTTTTGTTAATATTTTAATAATCATACATTTTCATCCTTAACTAAACTATTTCAGTGAGTGTAATTAACATGATTCATTAATTTAGTTTCACAGTTATTTCCAGCTGTTGGGCATTTCTTGTTTTGGGCATTTCTTGTTTCAGCCAAACAACACGTGTTTTCATTTTTTTTATGACCATCTCTGCAGTGCAATGTGTTCATGTACTATTTGTCAAAGTTTTTCCTTTGTTTTAATTTTCTTTCTTCTTTTTCTGTCATCAAATTTTGGTCAGCAATATCATATATTTAGATTTCACCATCCACATGAACCTTGGTGGGCTTATAGTACCTTGTGTGAATAAGATATTTATTGTCTCAGGTTGGACATGTATCCTCACTTAATTCGAAATGCCAATGTCAATTCATTGTTTTCTCTGGCACCACTTAACAGAGCTACTTGTAGGACATTTGTAGAGGGATATTTTGTATTGACCACAATATCACCAGAAGCACACAGGGTCAGTGAACTGTGTGTTATTTAGCACAAACAAAATCTTAGATAATCATGTTTAAAATGCTTATTTAAAATGCTTATATATATATTCACTTCAAATTCACAAATTGTCTAGGCCAGGCAAGAACATATTACTTCTTATTTAACTAAACAGTCTGATTTATTCCGGCTGTATTTTTGGGGTTGTTGTTTTGTTGAAATGTCTTCTCTCTCTTGGCCAATTAGATTCCATTCTGTCTCCTGATTCCTCACGCCATTCATCATTCCCTCAAAGACTTGTAATGCCCCATTTCCATTTGCACAGAAGCACCATACTTGACTGTGGGTCATACCAACCCTTCTCTCTCCTCACATGACGAACTGACCAGACTTTTTTACGTCTGACCAGAATACATTGTTGTAAGAGAGTTCAACAAGAGGAAGGTTTACACGTGCATTTCTGTGCTTAGTTTCTGAGTGGAGAGATGATTGCAGTGCAGATCATTCCCACTGCTTTTTGGTCATCCGGCAACTCTTTTCAAGTGACTGCTGACTTCTCTCTTATCTTCCTTATCATTAGTCTGAGATAAAGCTTGTGTCCAAGTGTTGTTTGATGATGATGATATTTAAACCTATTTAAACCTCCCAGGATTAGCGAATGAAGAAAAATTAGACACGATCTGTATCTGACCATCAATAATCTCAGAGCTGTTGACTTACCGACACTCACAATCACCGTTTTAGTTTTCAAAAATATTTATTTTTGTTGCTGCCATTGTTTGATATAATTTGTTGTTGTATCCCATAGTTTACCTTGGGGTGGGAAAGGAGGGGGGGTCTTATAATTAAGGTGGAAATTGTGTTGTTTACTGTATAATTACTTACATTCAAATAAAGACAGCTGAAAAAAAATCACTTCAGTTGCTTATGAAATCATACTTTTTTGCTTCATATTCATGTCAGTACGAGTACAAAGACAAAAGATGCATAAATGTGAAATGGACATACGCATACTAATTAACAAAAACAAAAATAGTGAATTTACAGCAAAATTACACATAAAAATAAACTTAAAGAGCACTATTATTAAAGGTACAGAAAACTGAAAGATCTGCATTTGTTAGATACAGACTGAAGCAGTGGTAGCAGAAACGAAAATATTTCTGCTTGGATTCCTCCCGGCACATGATCACAGTGCAGTAATGTGACTCCAAATCATTTATAATAACACACACACACACTTACAAACACACACACGCACACACACACACACACACACACACATTAGAGCACGCCTAATTGCTTAATTGGCCGTCTCCATCTCTCAGTGCAGTGAAACTGGTCATTTGATTGTCCATTAGCATAATTTGCGATGCTGGCTATTAATTATCTGGAGCACTTATGCAAGTGTGCATGACACCAGGACAAAACAGCAGAATATTTCTCGTTCATGTCCGCAGAAAGAGCTCCAGGACCTCGGCCGGCCTGACTGGGGAGGGGGCACAGAGGTCTCTGAACACGTCTCTTTTCATCTTAATGAAAAAGACTGCAATCTTCAAACACACTTTGTGACAACAGAGGGATGTTTGTAAGGTCAACAGCATGTTCATTTGCTATTAAATGCCCAAATGGAAGACTCTGACTCACTCAGACGCTTGCATTTGGCTTTTACCGCACTCAGCCGAGTCTCTCCATTTATATAAAACTCAAGAAAACCTAAGAGGTCAATTTGTGAAAGTTTATATGATTTCAGAGTGGATAAAATTATGCTGAGGGCACCAATAAATGCAGGATAATTGATTGAAAGAAACCCATTTTTATTGCAAGGGCCATCCAAAGTGGGCAGCTGGTGGTCTAGTGGTTAGGGCGTTCGCCCTGTGATCAGAAGGTTGTGGGTTCGAATCCCAAGACAGCTAGTGGGACTTCTTAGGTACCCATGAGTAAGTTACCGTCCCCACACACTACTCCCCAGGTGCTGTGTTCCTGGCTGCCCACTGCTTCACTTGGTGAATGGGTTAAATACAGAGGAAGAATTTCACACTGTTCACACTGTATGCTGTGGTGTGTTCATGTATGACAGAATGGTCACTTTACACTTATACACATCATTAAACATCTCAGTTGATGGGAAAACTACGAATATTTGATTCAGTTATTCTGTTAACTGTGTGTGTGTGTGTGTGTACTCTCTGTAGTACACAGTCATGCGCCCTGCCCCCTGTTGAATGCCACCTGTCATCTGTTCTTCTGCCATAGGCCTGAGTGTGTCCGTCTTCATTAAGGACAGACACACACAGCCTTCTCCTCTCTGGTCAGGGACAGCGGACCTTTTGTCCACTCTCTTTAGTGCTCTGATAGGAGGCACACAGTCACCACCGGGACAAAAGCCATGTCACAGGACTGACAGCTACAGAGACAGCCCCTATAGCCCCTGTCCTGGTGACGAGACGGAGGCTATGTGTATGGGAATCATTTGAAAGAGAAGGGGGCTGGAGTGTCAGTCACTACACTTGCATCTGCATATTTGTGCAAGGGTATGTGTGTGGAGGGGCAAATTAGTAACATTAGTAACAGTCTCAGGCTGTTGACACTTTTCTGAACAAAACATTGTCTTTTTTTATATATTTTATATATTTATATTTGAAAATATCAGCTGCTGTTTACACTATATCAAAATTTCATGGCCAACAGATCAACAGAAATATTCCAAAATGAAAAATATGATAAAATCCTGTTTGCTCCATTTTTAAGTTTTTTTCTAACAATAACGATCTGTATATGTGTGTACCTGCTACCTTTCAAACATTGGGAATAACTTGTCATATTTGCAATTTTCACATAATTTTCACTTTAAAGAAGAATTCTACCGATTTTACAACATTTCTGCAAAAATACTGTTAAAATGTTAAACGGGGAAAGTCCTTCAGAGTGGGTTGAGCTGCTGTTTTTTTTTCTCACAGAAAAGCTCTGACTCCAACAAAGTAATTAAGCAGAAATGTTGAAAACATTTAGCAAATGTATTGTACAAAAATGTACAAAAACGGTTTTATTCAATTACTAAAAATACAATGCAATGTTGATTGGCATATTCTATGCCTGACACTAGGGATGAAAAGAGAAGAAAGAAGATAATTTGAGAGAGAGAGAGAGACAGAGAGAGAGAGAGACAGAGAGAAAGAGAGGGAGAGAGACAAAGAGAGAGAGACACAGAGAGAGAGACACAGAGAGAGAGAGAGAGAGAGAGAGACAGAGAGAGAGAAAGAGAGAGAGAGAGA
>JBBPCY010082725.1:0-25230 GCA_037974405.1 Brachyalestes nurse
AGATAGATAGATAGATAGATAGATAGATAGATAGATAGATAGATGGATAGATAGATAGATAGATAGATAGATAGATAAAGGAAAGGTTGTTAAATCTCGCACAGGCCCTCTTTTCACCTCAAACAACCTCAGGAGAACATTCACCCTCTAGTGGTGACTAAATAAAACAACTGCAGACTGGAATTAGAGGTTTCATATCTGAAGCTTTTTGGTGTTGTTTCTTTCTTTTTAAAGACTTAAACGGTAGATGGACTATTCCATTATAAATTTTACTACCCTCCATTTAACTACTATCAATCACCCAGAAACTACTATAAATAACTCAATAAATACTTTTAATTATTCTGTAACTAATATAAATTACCCAGTAAATACTTTGAATTGCTGTGTAACTGATATAAATTATTCAGTAAATACTTTTAATTACACTATAACCGCTACACAGCTTTGTTTACTGTATGCTGCTTTATGTTGGCTGTTATAACTGTCTCAGTACTTCCTGTCTCTCAGTACCTCCTGTCTTTCAGTACCTCCTGTCTCTCTGTACGTACTGTCTCTCTGTACCTCCTGTCTCTCTGTACCTCCTGTCTCTCAGTACCTCCTGTCTCTCTCTACCTCCTGTTTCTCAGCCTTAGATGTAGATGATCCTACCTTTCTTCTTCCTTTTCTCCAGTCCTCACAGCATCTACAGTTTCTGCCTTTGTCTCAGTGTTTCCACGACTGGTCCTCATACCAGAGTAGGCTACTATTTTAACCCCTAAAATATCACTTTAAATTCCTCACTCTCATGACTGCTATGCCTTAGTTACTTCTTAGAATATTCCTTAAAAAATGTTGCCCATTATCAGAAGCATTTTATAACGATGTTATACACTTTCTTATATAAAGATACATAATAACACAGAAGGTACATTCTGAGAACTTATTAAAATCATTAAATACATTACATTTCATGAAAAACATTACATTTCTTTAAGTCAAAATGAAGGATGCCCATAACCTAATTTAGAAATTCCTGGCTTGACAGAGGTGTTTTCTGGAATTACAGAAGTACAAAGATAAGCTTGGGTCAAAATGACCCAAGCTACAGATCTATGGGTTAAATATTATTCCTTGCTTAGCAGCCAGTAAAGAAGGAGAGAGATTATCTAATGATGAGCTCATGAACACACTGTCATGCTGTTTATGCAGACCTTGCACTGAGGGCATGCTGCTAGACTGCATGTAGCGGGTAATTAACATGATATAATTCCAGTTCTGAGAGCATTAGCATTCTGATGCTTCCTTAAACAACTTTCTTCCAGGAGTATTCATGCTGTGGAAGCGTGTGATTCTGATATGACATCGTCCGCATATGTACATGTGTATATGTAACAACCACACGTTGGTTGCACATTTTAGAATAAATTCTTAAGTAGTTTTTTTTAAATCCAGTAATATTAGTCTGTTTATACATATAAAACCCTGAGCTGATGACAGGTTATGTCCATTTTTATGACAGTATCATGTTACCATTACTGGTAATTGGCAGATGCTATAATCTATAATAATCTATAATATCAAACGACACGTGATGATAATGACCAGCAATTACTGAAGTAAGCCCATGTCAGCATATCTGCTATTAAATGTTTATAGCATAATTAAGGTTTGTGTTACTGGAAAGAAAATATAGTGTATTTGGTTTGTGGTGCTGTTGTGCCTTAAAATGTGAACAATGTTGCATTATAGACATTAATAAACCTGCCATGAAAATTTTCAATAATAAAGATAAACATTATATCGTTTAATATAGTAGTATCATAACTGCAGATTAATTATAGAGTTGAGCACACCTGAATTTTGTGGATGGCATGAGAAAATGTTCAAAGACCGGTAAGTGCTGATCTAGTACTTTGCCATCACAGGTTTGTGGTGACTCAGATGAGTCTGTTCGGTCTCTGAGGAGAGACCACAGAATTGGCAAGGTTGAAAAAAAAACCCACGGTAGGCAGTATTTACTGATGACATCACAGCAGTCACGCTCTCTTACCACCCTAACTGAACCAATAAAGCACCAACAGAAGCACCAATCAGTTTTAGTCTATTTGAATGTTCAGGATTTAGATGAGAGTTTTGAAGGCAAATGGACTGGAACTGTTCTAAAAGAACTGGGTCATTTTATGAATATGTTCAGTACTAAAAACAAACAAACAAACAAAAAACATTCACTTTGTCTTTTCACACCACTTGAGATGGTTTTCTACTCCTTAGCACTTTGTAGATTCATGCACCCATAGTTTTCATAGCATTAAAAAAATCACTCCACACAGTTCTACATTTCCATCCACATGCTCATAACCATGTCTTGCATATTAGTTTTATTGCTGTAATTGAATAATTGAAGAGGTCTGGAGAGTTGACTGCTTAGCCGTTCATTTTATTGATCTTCTTCACACTTTTCATTTCAATGAACTTTAGAGATTCTACAGCTGAGATTGTACTGTTCATCATTCTGGACATTTGTTAACATTTTTTTTTATTTCCAACTTCCTAGTGTCCTACTTATTCTTTGAAGCCTGCAAAGATTAACGTTACTTGCATATTAGAATTATTTTAAACACTTGTCAGAAACTGAATTGTAAAGCATTACACTGAAACCAATCGATTAGTAGCATATTTTATAATAAGCCATCAACGACTAAACATGATGATGCACACAGCAACGTATATGACATACTAAGTATTTCAAGCTTGACTTCAACAAGCAATCTTGACAGAAAGTAACCTGCAATCTTGCCATAGTAATTTACAGTAATAAAATTATGGCACTACAATTAACCCAATACACCTGCCAAGTGATAGAAGATGAAAGTGATTAGAAAGAAATGAAAGGATTACCGTTTGTCTTTATTTCTATAGTCACAAGCATATGTTTAGTGTGGGTATGGCACTTGTGGGCAGAAGCCCAATCTTGAGATTTGTATGCAGTCTTAAGAATGTAATTATGATGGGCTAGAACCAACAATTTCCAAAAAGCTCCACATGCCCAGATCACTTTATCCATGTACCTCAGTTACAACTCTGCAGGGGTTCACCGGGTTGATTAAATCCTTTTATGTCTTCTGTTCTGGCTCTTCCCTCAGCAGGTGCTATCCTTATCTTTGCAGGCCAACATGTAAACACACACACAAGCCCAGATTGGGCCTCTGTGTTTACTTTCTCCTTGCTCTGCAAAATTCTACCGTTCTTAAATTCTATCGTCCAGTAAATTAATTAATGTATTTTTATTATGGTAAATGATTAACTTTGAATGTCCCATGCTTCCATCCATCCATCCTTCCATCCATCTATCCATCCATCCATCCATCCATCTATCCATCCATCCATCTTCTACCCCTTTGTCCCACACTCGGGGTCAGGGGCCATACTTCCATTCACCAGAATAAATATTCTTTTGGAGAATACAGAAGGAAGGTATTGCAAAAACAACATGTTGTATATGATACATATACATTACACAAATATATATATATATATAATTTTTTTGTAATATTTATATATATAAATATATATGATGCAAATATACCAGCATCCAGCATCCTCTCAATGATACCAAAGTGGGATACCAAAACATCCACCTCTAAACAACCTGGCAACCACTGGGAGCATCAACCACCTAGCATGGCCCTCGCTTCAAAAAAATTACATTTTTCTGTCATCATTTAACATTCTATTTACCCAATTTCAAACAAATCACATCACTGCAACAAATTATATGTGTTTTTGTTCCTTTGCCATTATTTGAGCTACTTTCAAAATTCATTTTGTTCTCAAATCCTTATGTAACATTTACAAAATTCAAAATCTCCCTTAGACAAAAGTTGAGCTCCCTTGGTGTAGAAGCATAGTCCTATATTTCTTTATCTTTATCTCACACCTCATCCGACATTTACTACGAAACCAATCCACTTAACTGTACCCCTTAAAATTACCTTAATTTTGACCTTGATTTCCAGGAAATTAAGGTAAATTAAGATTAAGGCTGATTAAGGGGTAAAACTACAGAATGTCCACCTTTCTTTTTCAAATTTGCCCCTTAAATAAGAGAACCTACTGAATGAATGCCTTATGTTTAAGATTAAGGGGTTTCACACTCATGCCTTAAATCCACTTTTAAGGTAAAATTAAGGGATCAGATCACAAATGAATGGCCTTAAACTTCATTTGAACTTAATTCAAATGAAGGGGTTCGGTGTATTTACAGGGGTAAAGTAAGGCAGAGTTAAGCACATTTTAAGTACATTGTGTTTGGTGATTATGAATGCAATCTCAACACTCTTATCTAGACAAGGGGATAATTTCCAAAGTATTAAATGCTAAAGTGACACACCTTTAATTCTAGAGACAGAAGAAGGACCTTTTAAATATAAAACATTTGCCTCACTGGAAGGGTAGACATCTTTCATGTTTTCATTATAAAACTAAGCTGATCAACAACAAGCACATTTTTATAGCCTGTTTTGTATCTTTAATATGGATGCCAATAAATTTGTAGTGTTCGTATATTTATCTACTGAATGTCAGGAGTGCCCTGCTTAGTTCTTGAAAATGTACTGCCATGAGAGAAGATGTCTCTTAAGTCTCTTGCTCTACTCAGTCAATGTATTAATGAGGTCAAATGCCTGTATTAGATATGTGATAGATCAAGACTACAACACCAACTATCCAGCAGGAGGGCTGGGCTATGTATTTTTTATAGTATGTTCATAATGATACCTAATATAATTATATGTACACTATAAAGATAACTTGAAATGGGCGGTGCTATGCTGACTTGACATCTTTGACTTCATTGTATACTTTAGAAATTACTTTGGAAAAGTTTTGTGTTCCAAAGTTTGCAAGAAATGTGTAATGTTTTGTGGAAACAGCAGGTGTATTGGGGCTTAGGGTATCTGCCATTGCTGTCCTACATATCTGGGAACTGCGGGAGGCAGTCGCTGACTACTCTTTGAAGCACAAATTAATCAAGCATATGTACAGTGACTTTGCAGTCATATTCACTAATATTCTCCAAGCTAATTATGAGGCTCAGAATGAAAAGAGGCATTTCATATTGCTGCTGTCCAAACATGTACAAAGCAACAGAGAACTTGCATTACAAATAAAGCATGTTTTTGCATGCTCCTGTAAAGTTACCATTTTAGTGATACATGTTATTTTCAGACTGAAATGACATACAGGTACTTACCTACTACAACTGACTGAAAGCTACTAATTTTTGGAACTGGCTGTGGCTAAATTATTGCAAAGCATCAAATTTAAGGACAAAATACAAAGAGAGATAGTATTGGTATAAATATACACAGTATATATAGTATTGTTACACAGTATATATAGTATATATTATAGCTTATAGTAGCTTCTGTGATCTGCTGTGCTGGCCATGCTTTGTGACTTCATTATTAATTACACTGAACTCCTCAAACACTTCATGCGCTTTAGATGTGCCGCTGCATGTTCCCTGAACAGAGCTAATACCCAACTTTTCCTTAGAAGAGTACCTTGGTCCTTCTCTCCTGTTTATCGACAGCACTGCAAACTCTGACCAAAGAGCACGTCCAACAGGCCACCTTTGCCTGCATTTAACAGCGCTAAACGAAGGCCCTGAAGAATACGTGATAGATTTCATGGTTGTAAGCAAGTATGCCAAAACCATATTCTGCAGAGTTTAAATGAATGAATAAATTCACCAAACATTTAATTCAACTAAAACCAACACCACTCTTAAAACTTACTTCATCAGGGACCCTTTGTGCATCTTTTATTTATTCTGTTGCATCTCTCCATTTGGAACTTCCAAACGTGTTCATCCAGGCAACCTCCGGAGCTTATTTCAACTGAAGGCCTCATTAAACAAGCCTAACAACCATCACTGCAATAAATGATGTGTTTTAAAACAAAAGTACACTAGCAACTATTGAATGAACCCTTGTGGACAGACATCTCCCAGATTATGTCATGTGGTCCAGGAGTTAATTTAACACTGGTGGTAGTTTACAGTGTTGATTTGTGTCCCTCTGAATATGAGCGGTGAGTAGTTAATTCCCCTGGCTGTCATCAATCTTCTGCAAACTGAGTCATCATGTTCACAAGGAGGCTGCAGACAGTGATGTTTGTCGGCTGATGTTTTGTCACAGCCTCTTGAGTGTATGGAAAATCACTTGTAGATGTTTCATATTTGTATCTATATGCCATAGATCCACGCTTTTCAAGGTGGGGTCCATGACGTGTAGATAAATGTAGCTTTATTTGTTACTTTTTAAATGACATGACACTGCACCACATTACATGCCAAATAAAGAGAACTCCCAGTGTAATGAACAGTGCACAATGAACAGGACAAAATTACTAAAACTATCATATACATTATGTACATTTTATGTATGTATATATATATATATGATTTCACATCCTCCATGGCAGTAAAGTACTTGCTCAGCATTTGTACAACTTGTTCCTCTGAGGGGCGGCTGGGACAACTGATAATAATGCAAATAATCACATCACACCATATGCATATGTGCAAAAGTGAGTTAACAATATCACACACATAAAAAGGGGAACAAGTGTACAGTTTAACAGTTTATTTTTAACGGTTGACGCATTTTGCTTTTTTCTGACATGCACAACATGCACTCCACACACTCCTGCAGTCTGCATAGCCTTCTGAATTTCACACACAATTACTGCTAGACTTTATTGTTTTATTGTTCAGCATTGGGAACCTAGGTACACAGTAAAATCACTGAACTGCGACAGTCACTGTGGAAAACTCATTTATACTGAATTACAATTGCATCTAAAAGACTGAAGTGCTGGAGGAAAGCTCAGTTCATAAATGGTTGGATGTGTTTAATGTAACCTAACAGACATATTACAGTCTCTTTGTCTCTATCTCTCTCTCTCACACACACACACACACACACAAACACACACATACAGTGAGACAAAATCAAAAGATTCACAAAGGCCAGTGGCTGAGACCCAGCCCGGATTGGTCCAGAGGTTGCTGAGCTCGGACGCTGATTGGTCGAAAAGCGCTCGAATGATCCGTGTGGAACTCAGGAGAGGGCGCGCGCCCGTTAGAGTCCATGACTCCCAGTATGAATGAGAGCGAGGCATCGAGGACATCACACACTCATCAGAGGGAGCAGAGAGGACACGCACACACGCGCACACGCACACAGACACACGCACACACACATACACACACACATACGCACGCAGGGAATCAGCACCGCGAGAAGCAAACTCATCACTGAACCGGTGAGTTTATTTCTCAAACCTTTAGAAATGAGTTCTAAGCACCTTTTTTTCTGTCTTTTGCTGCTTTTATTTCTGCAGTATTCATTTGAACTAATTTTGTAATTATAAGTATTTATAATTATTAATTGTATTGCTTTGCATATTAGTCTAGAGTCTTTTTCATTACAGGTGCATTCCTGTATTTCATTTTTCATTACTGAGATTTTACATTTTATAAGTAAAAAATGGTCTAATCTTGCATCCTAGCTACTGAATGTTCTGTCAGTGACTCTATGCAAAACATGTGGCGAATATAATATCATTTAATAAATAACCAATAAACCACACAAACCTTGTATATTTCTCAAAAGAGAATCCAATCGGCATAATAACCCTGCTTTACTCTGCAGCAGGAGTATTATTATTAGCAGCTCCATTATTAGGAGCACCGTCTGTACTCTTTCTGCAAGTTAGAACAAAAGAAGCATCATAAATTAATGGAGATTTTTATTATATGCATTTATCTTAATTGAGGATAGGCCACAGTGATATAAACCACTGGGCAGGCTGTAAACATAAAGCGTGAACCACAGTGGAAAGGTAGGCTAGAGAATATGGAGGCCAGCTCACACAGCAGGGGCAGGAATGCAGAGATTAACTTTATTCTCTGTGTTGCCCCCACCCGGGCTGCCACAGCCCTCCGAGTCCTGGTGTAGTGATGGGTGGGGGTTCTCATCAGACTGCGGAGCTCCAGGCAGACGGGCGCGGAAACGCGGTGTACACCTGGGAAGAGGTGCAGAAACACAGTCGGCAGGGTGACCAATGGGTGGTGGTCGAGCGGAAGGTATATAATGTCAGCAACTGGGTTAAAAGACACCCCGGAGGCCGCAGAGTTATCACTCACTACGCTGGAGAGGATGCCACGGTAACACATCATCCTACATCCTGGAGCACAGTGTCCCAGTCACACATGTACTTACAGTGTAACTTTAGTATGATCGTCACACTAAAAATAATAGTATTAAAATATACTTTATTTATTGTTCTTCCATTCAGTATAATACATACATTCAGTATAATACATACATTCAGTATAATGCATTTGACACCACACAATACAAAAAGAAAAATGGGCAAATGAATTGAAATAATATTTTCTACAGGACGCTTTCATGGCATTTCATCCTGATCAGAAGTTCGTACGGAAGTTTCTGAAGCCACTGCAGGTTGGAGAGTTGGCTCCTTCTGAACCCAATCAGGACCACAAGAAAAATGTAAGTGTGGATCTGTGCTCGGGGCCTGAACCTCGCAGTCCAGTGTTGAATGAATTCAATATGAATATTTAAAGATCAACAATTAAGATATGAGACAGAGATGTGTTTCCCTCACAGACACAATACTATATAAAAATGCAATATATGCACACATAATGAGCTCACATTATAAAGCAAAACAGTCGGTTCAATTTAATTTTATTTATACAGTCCTAGTTACAACTGATGGCACAAAGTGGGTCAGAAGAAAAAAAGGCTAAAGCTGGAGGAAGAAACCTCAGTTAGAACCTGTTCTCCTATTGACAACACAAGATAGTGAGGGGGAAGTATATGATGGCAATGATTAACAATCAGAGGCAAAAGTGAGCAAAAATTAAAGTCTGTGGCAGCAGCTTCTGTGGGATTCTGTGTTGGTTGGAATACATAACACACCTACACACTGACAGCAGCAGACAGGGGAACATGACAGGGAACTTTTGGATTATCTGAAAATGAGTTTTATAATATTTTCCAGTGTTATACCATCAGCTCAACAGTCCAACACCTGGGTGCAGGTACTATGCTTTACCCCTCAGCTGGTGCGGGAGGTCCTTTATTAAAGGGAGCTGCCATGATAGGAACTATAGTCCGGCATTCCAACGTAGAGCTAACAGTAGGACAACATTTTAGCATTTTCAGGATGAGGAGTAATGGGGGCAACGTGCAAAACAGCTGATCCAGCCAACCAGTACATTCAGGCTCAGCAGGAGAAATGGATTCAACAAAAGGAACCAGATGGCAGTGGGTCAGCTCTGAGCTGCAAATCAAATGTACCAAAGCCATGCCATAGCTGTCATTCATTTGCTGGACACCTTCTGAGACTGTCACCACCCTCTCTCAGAATGACCTCATCCATCTTCTGGGCAGTATGTAAGAAAAGGAAACCCACCAGTGATACACCTCATTTGTGAATGATGTGGAAAACCGTTGCCATATTGTGTTATAGTAGACCTGATAATGTGAAGTGCTGGCAGAGCATTTCACCAGCAAGTGAAAAGCATGTAATTCCAGCTGGCTTGTTGTTCCAGGGTCATTAATCTGGGCTCATTGATACCACACTGGCGCCCGCAAACCTTTCAAGAACGCTCTCTGTACGACTCAACCCCACGGGCACACCAGTGAGGAGGAAATATTTTCCGTGCCTTGATGTGTAACTGCGTGGTGTGTTTGTGTTTTACTGAATCCAGATGTAAACTGTGCAGTCATGGCTGGCACTGTCTAGGGTGCAGCAGGCCCAAGGCAGAGACTGCTGAAGCTGCAGTTGTCATGCCCGGTAAGCATAGAAGAGTGAGGAATGAGAGCGAGGACCACCCTGTCTGGCCAACAAAAACACACTAAGAAGGTCCATGTGAAAGTCAGTGAAGCCTTAATGGAGCATGATAGCCTGAGATAAGCTTCTAATCTGAATGGTCTGAGGCTGGTGTTCTTCCAATTTATGAACGGCCCCAAGGACAGCCAGTGAAGAGAGAATCGTTACGCTCTTTGCTTTTAGTGGCACAAACACAGACTGCACAAATCTAGTGAATGCCCTGGGGAGCTAGCATTAGACCAAAGGGTAAAAAATCTGATCTAAGAAGCCTGACCTTGGATGACAAACCAAATAAATATCTGTCACTGGGGTGATAGACAATGACCTTTAGTTCTCTGGATGGAAAACATTTGCCTCAAAGCATTCCCATAGTACTGGGAGCAGGGGATACATGAAACAGAAGACAGATTCTGGAATCAGTTGAAAATTGTGATCATGACTCAAAAGTGTATTAGTGTTTTTAGTGTGACAGTTCTGGTATCCAGTTATTGAAGTTTCTTGTGGTAGGAGTGTGAGGAAGTTGGGGAATGGTTACTGTATATTTAAAGGGATTCTGCTCTCCACTTAGAGCTGTTTCTCAGTTTTATGGGAAGTCTGTCTGAGTTCCAATGGAAGAATCATGATGGAGGATGCTAGCTAGGCAGTGTAATTTCACAGGTAGTGTGAAACCGTGCTGGCAGCAGTACTCGGATTCTTGTACTCACTGCTTTCCGTAGCTGTTTCATCAAACACTTTTGGTCAGTCTCTCAGACTGGGCCTAGTAGAGATTGGGTGTTGCTCCGTGAGGCTTAGGAAATGCACCAACTAACACTAGATCAGCTGCTCTAGCTGTTGAGTTAAGAAACAGGGGGTAGGGCAGATGGACTTTACAACAAGTCTGAGGAAATCAGAAGCCTAAGCTAGTAGTCATGGTATGAATGGGGCAATTAGTCTGATACCAAGCTTGTAGTAATTTCAAAGCAGGGGTCCTTGTCTGGGGAAACCAATAGCTAGTGAGTTAGTGATAGTGATATTAGTAATTTAGTAATGTAGAAATGATTCCAATCAAATAAGCATATGCACACAATAAATAACAGTAAACATCTCATTTTTCTTCATATATACAGTAATCCCCCAGTTTTACGTGGATCACCTCGCCGCGGTGTCCCAGTACTTTTGTCCCACGACCTTCCGAGTTGCATATCTCGGCGGGGAATTTAAATTAAAAGACGGGTTTACCTTGAAAAGAGGCAAAACAGGTTTACCTTTACATTTTCTTTAAGAGTAATGCATTAAACTGAGTTTAAAATGAAATTAGAGTGTCCTGGGAGCATGTTTGGGGGCATATTTAAAATGTACACTATAAAAATAGGCATTTTAGGCATTTGTTTTGTACCAAAACACAACAACGTGGTTTTTCCACTATACGCGGGTGCTCTTGGAACGTAACCCTTGCGAAAAGCGAGGGATTACTGTATGACATTTTACCATAAACATGCATACATTAATGAGATCCTGCTGATGTAGGTTCCCTCCGTTTCAGTGATCCTAACAAAAGCAACTGTGAATGCTAATAGCTCCCCCTTGTGTAGAATATGCTGAACATGACTTTATAGTGACCTGCAGATACACTATATTATAGCTGACTCATTTTATTCGATTACTTTTTTTATTGAGCCAATTTTCATTAAGTAGTTGTGCCAGCCCTGAATCCAGTTCTTGTTCAAAGTTATTTTGTAAAATCTGGGTAACATGTCATGCTATTGTTTTATTTTGTTTATGTAAGATCTCATCTGTAGAAGTAAGATACTGTTTGAATGCAGTACCCTTTTTTCACCTTCTTTGGAAGCATGCCCTCTGTTCATCATGCAGAAAAAAGCCAACCAGGAATGAAGTAGATCTTTTTTTTCTTGATTCTGTAAGTTCAGAGAAACACAGCAGAGGAATTTATTTCTGAAAAAAAATGTCTGTTGCTATAGCTACTGTATCCAGCCTACTGTCTAGGCTGAACATAATGAAGATGCTGAATCGGTTGTATAATAGGTTTCCCTCAGCTCAGTGTACGCTAGAGAGTGGCTTTCATGGTCGATAAGGCTGCGTGACACACGTGACTCTGGCTAAAGTTACTGAAGGCCACCCAAGCCCCAGCTCTTTTATTTGCACAAGTACATGTCTGTATCTGCTGCCACCTATTGCATTTTGACTGGTACAACAATTTGGCCCAGTTTTTCTGACCTGGGTCTCTTTTTTCCAGACATTTTTTTTACATGCATTCCACTGCAAATTAAAATGAGCATTCATTCCTTTCCCTTCCACGATTTTTTTTTTTTGCCTTCTCACTTTTCATCTCTCTCTATCGCTCTGTCTGTCTCTCTCACATCTTGCCACTCCCAGGCCACCTTAGTGACAGATTTCCGGGCCTTGCGGGAGCAGTTCGAAGCAGAGGGTCTGTTCCGCACAAATCCCCTGTTCTTCATTCTACACACTGGCCACATAATGCTCCTGGAAGCCTTGTGTGTGCTACTGCTGTGGCAGTGGGGCAACGGCTGGATTAACACAATTTTATGTATTGTCTTAATGTCCATTGCACAGGTAGGGGGAGCCTACTTTGACATAAATCATTCTGTGAACATAAAAACAGTGTGCAGGTACATTTTCTGAGGACACAGTGAGTGTGCTAAGATGTTTCCTCTTTGCATGCAGTCCCAGGCTGGCTGGCTGCAGCATGATTTTGGCCACCTTTCAGTCTTCAAAAGATCTGGCTGGGATCATCTACTGCACAAGTTTGTCATTGGACACCTGAAGGTACCACGCCAGTCTACAACTGCAGAACTATTTTGAGATTTAAATTTTAGGAAACCAAATTGTTAACCTATAAACATAAACATATATATGAATGTGGCAGAAAAAGGTAAGAACCACACAGTGCACCGACCTGGCAGTTTGTGCCTGTGTGTGTGTGTGTGTGTGTGTGTGTAGGGGGCTTCTGCAAACTGGTGGAACCATCGTCACTTTCAGCATCATGCCAAGCCCAACGTGTTCCAGAAGGACCCTGACATCAACATGCTGAAAATCCTGGTTCTGGGGAATGTTCAGCCTGTGGAGGTGAACACACCACAACTGCTCTGCATGTTCTAAAGTGCACAAAACTGCTTTATTTGAGTGTATGAGAGTTTTTATTTGCCGTGAGACTGAGACTCTTTTTTCTTCTTCTTTTTATTCGTACAATGATTGAATTACAGAGCTTTTACACGGCCTAGATTTTGTGGGATTTTGTTTAATATATATATATATTTTTTGTATTTCAGTACGGGATTAAAAAGTTGAAGCACATGCCATACAACCATCAGCACAAATACTTCTTTCTAAGTATGCCACTAATTTCTATACCGTTTACAAATGGGCAAAAATGACATATAGAATTCGTGTATGTTGAATCTCTCTCTCTTTCTCAGTTGGTCCTCCTCTGCTCCTCCCACTGTACTTTAACTTGCACATTTTGCAGACGATGATCCAGCGTCGGGATTGGGTGGTAAGTTGCCATAATCGCTTTTGTCATCATTACTATCTTTACTGTGAATTTAGAACATTAAACTGGAGAACTGCTTTTAAGTGTTGCATTTTCTTCTCTCTTTTTTGAGGACTTTTCATGGTATCTCACCTACTATGCACGCTACCTGTATTGTTTTGTTCCCTTTTATGGATTCTTCGGATCCCTGATCCTTCTCACTTGTGTGAGGTAATACTTTCTTGATCTTTTACTTCAATTTCAGTTTTGTCCTTTGTTATATCTGTTCAGTAGTAAAACACTATATTTAATACATAATAATAATGACTAATGCTTTAGTTTGCAGAAAAATGTTCTGTTTCTGTCAGGCTGGGAATTCTACGATTAAAGCTTACTGCGACCAAATGCTAAAAGACTAGCTTATTTTAAGATGCTGTTTCTTTGCAAAAACCAAGGTCACCTGTGCAGTACACAGCTAAATCTCACAGTTATATCAATGGCAGTCTTGAAGTCTGAATTTGGAGGTTCTTCACAATTTATACTAGACCGAGAAATGTATTTAAGATGCATATAAGAGCATAGCACATACAAGCGGAATGCTAGGAAGCAAATGTTACATTCTGATGTCTGTATCTCATCTAGGCCAGGCAGCATGTGGGCATTCTGTCTGATTAACAATAGAGGAAACACTGATTTTATTACAGATGACGTGTATTGCAGTTATATGCATGCTAGTAAATGTACATGTTTAAAAGTAGCCCGTGTTTTTGGTGTGATTTGCAGGTTTATAGAAAGTCACTGGTTTGTGTGGGTGACTCAGATGAACCATATCCCCATGGACATCGACTATGAGAAACATGACGACTGGCTCAGCATGCAGGTAAAGTGTTGGCTCAGTATCTTAGATCGATAGCCTGAGGCAGTCACGCCTGTTCTCTAGCCTAGAATCCATGCCAGTTAGAAGAATACCAGAACATATACATGCACAGAGAGACACTGGGGATGGACCGAGCCCCCATCACTTTTTCTTCAGATTGTGTAAATGATCTACTGTAGCATTTGTCGCTATGTCTTATAGATTGTCCAGCTGTTGCTCAAGACACAGTTAAGTGTCTTAAACAATAGCAGTGTCCCTGAGGAACATAGACACTGGATCAGCCTGGGTTTCTCAGCCCAGCAACAATCATTTGTGCCATGGGCGTCACCGCCACATTTCATAAACATTTGTTTGGACCTCCCCCCACATTTAACATAAATAATTAGTTCACCCAGCGCTGTTGAGTCTTGAATCTTTCGCGAATGAATCCACTCCACTTAATTGATAGATGAATACACACACCGCTGGAAATCCGAGCAGCCTGTCTATGTCTGACGATTCACTTCACTTGCATGCGGTGAGTTGGCAAACCTGGAGCAGATTACCAGTGGTGTGTGTATTCTCCTATCCATTAAGTGGAGGGGATTCTTTCCAAACACCCCCACCCCCTAAAAGGACTGAGACTTTGCAGGCACGCAGCAACCCCGCCCCCACCCAAACCCTGCCCCCATACGAAACCCCGCTCCCACCCAAACCCTGCCCCCATATGAAACCCCGCTCCCACCCAAACCCTGCCCCCATACGAAACCCCGCCCCCACGCCAAACCCCGCCCCCACCCAAACCCTGCCCCCACACCAAACCCCACCCCCACCCAAACCCTGCCCCACACCAAACCTCTAAATATTCCCAAAATATTTTAGTCAGTACCTATGTGTGTGTTATGAAGGGCCTACACTGGTAACCTTCAGTGAATATTTGAACTCCCCCTGGGATCTTTTAAGGTTCTTCTGTTACTGAATGTGCCTCCTTATATAGTTCTTTTTTTAAGTGGGTGTTACTGAAAAAACAGTGATGCACAGTTGTTGTTAAGTCAGTATTAGATTTTGTCATGAATGTTCTTTTTTGTCTTTATCAGCTGAGAGCCACTTGTAACGTTGAGCAGTCATTCTTCAATGACTGGTTTAGTGGTCACCTTAACTTCCAGATCGAGCACCAGTGAGTACAGTCATTCTGTGCAGAGGCTTCAGAAAATATCTGTGTGTGTGTGTATGTACAGGCAATGTGAAGGTCTTATATGGTGTCGGCCCTTTTTTTCCCACATCAGCCTCTTCCCTACGATGCCTCGCCACAACTACATCCGTGCAGCTCCTCGAGTGCGAGAGCTGTGTGAGAAGTATGGAGTTCAGTACCAAGTGAAAGGCCTGTGGGAAGCCTGGAGTGACATTGTTAGGTAATATACAATATTCAACATAAAATACTACAAAAACGCTGTTCATCATAGATGTACAGAGGCTGAGATGGTGATTCCATTGCATCAGTTTTAGAATGTTAGATATGCAATATTCAAAAAGGGCTTTTTGTCCAAATGAAATTGTAACATACAGTGCTGTGGAAAAGTCCTGTGTCACCACTAATTCCTTGATATTCTGCCTCCAAAGAAGCAGACGTTCTTGTATTTTATTTTATTTTAAAGGACTTTAAAAGACTCTTATTTTCAGTTCAGTGCCAGAACCTGACCAGTTTTGGAGGAATCTTTTGTGTTTGTTAAGCCATACAGTGACCTTCATATGAATCTTTCAAGCATTACAAAGCCAGTGAAGTTAACGCCTGAACCAGTGAAGTAACAGGTGCAGATGATTTCAAATGATCAGGTGGTGATCTGTATACTGGTGGTGCTGAATGCTGAGTGGTTGGAAAACTTTTATTTAGGCTCCTTATATTTTCAGGTGTGTTGCAGCCTGTCGCAGTAAAATATTTGTTCCCATTATTTAACTTAATTTATTCAGTATGCCAAAGATAAGACAGTTTAAAGGCATAAAATAGTATTTTTGAATCAAAAAGACCTTGCACAGTACTACATGAAACGTAAAATTGAAAATTTAAGAACAGTTTTGTTTATATCTATATACTGTCTAAATCAGGGTTCTTCAATTTCAGTTGCGCAGGGAATGTATTCTTCAGTTCTGGTTTTGGTGGGCCAATGTCCACCACAGTTTTCCTGCTGAAACACATCTAATTAACTTAGCTGTTAATTGCCAGGTTTACTGGTTTTTTTTGGGCAGAGAAATCAGGCAGGACACTGCCCCTCCAGGACCATAAATGAAAAATACAGTCTTTTATAAAAAGGGGCTATGAGCTATGCAATAGAAAAAAACTTCTCTACAAAAAAAGGTTTAAAGAACCGTCAAGTAATATTTAGGGTACTTCCTAGATCCTATAATGGAGGTTTACATTGCATTCACAAAAATGGTTCCCTAAAGAACCATCCATTGAAAGATTTTTAGAGACCATTTTTGGCAAGAGTGTTTTTTTTTTAATAATTCTGAATTGCACCAGATTTCGTGATGCACCAAATCATATCCTAAAGGACTGTAATTAAATTGGATTATTCTTAGATCAGAGATTACACTCCACCAAACTCACCCCAACCTAAAGAATTAAACAAGAAGGCTCCATATAAGCAGAGTTTCTTTGCAAAAGCAAAAAGTATAAGAAATCAGTATAAGACATCATTTTTAGTAAATGCTCAGTAGCTGGTAGCACTGTGGGCTCTGATAACCCTAGGCACTCACTTTCTTTTTTTTTATTTCTATCTCAGGTCTTTGAAGAAATCTGGAGAGCTGTGGCTGGATGCATACCTGCACAAATAAGCATTGCCTCTTCCCTGCTTCGTTCAGTACAAATGAAAATAGTTTTCACAGTCGTTACTCAACAATCAAGGCAACGTTAGAATCAGCAGACTAATTTTCTGACTTTTAAGAATATCCATCGAAAAAAAGTCTTAATTGTCTTCATTCAGTGTCCCTGTCATTCATTGTCAGATTACCCCAATGTCTTCCTTTGTCCACATATGCTGGAACTAAAATTTAATTATGGTGCATTATCTGTAACTGAATTGAGACCACAGGCCTCCTCTGAACAAGTGTTCTTGAATCTGTCAGTGCTGCTGTCAACATCAGACACACATGACTGCTGTTTGAATGCTGGATTTTACAACTGTTTTAATTGTAGTTTTTTCATAGTTTTTCACTTCTACCTTTCTGTCTTAAACTGCTTTCAGTGAAACAAAACATGTTTTAATCTGAATATGATTGGATGAGGTATTATATACTGGAAGTTGTAGTAGAATTAATAATTAAATTTTCTGTACTCTTTTGAGTCTGGGTGTGTTGTTCATATGTAAGGAATTTCTTTTTTGTCTTTTGTCTCTTCTGACCAGTCACTAAACATGATGGAAAATCACAGAGAAAAATATTTCAACAGAAAATACAAATCTTTGCTGGAATATTTCCCTGACTAATTTCCCAGCACAATGCACAGTCTCACAATGACCTTTTAACGAGTCTTGAGACAAGTATTTGGACTATTATGCAATATACTTTCCTGTGCAAAAATCCACGTTCAATTTATGCGCATAATGTCCTTTGACTTTGTACTAATAAACAAAAGTAAGTATTCAAAAGTATAAATAAGATGTGTTAAAAACAATAGTGATAAAGTATTGTCAAAGAAAGGCTACTGGAAACTATGTTACAATATAAATGTATGTAATTTGTTCTACATATTAATGCTGCCAAAATACAAATAGAAACATTCTTATGCAAATTGCACCTGGTGCCATTGGATGGGAAGATAGAAGTCATAGAAATGTGAATGAGGTCGCTAAGTTTCCCGAGCACAACACTATTGTCCTTATAACACTCAAATAAAATGCTACAGAACCCTGCAAAACCCTGAAACAACACTGTCAGTACTAATAATTTAATAACGTGCATATAGGAATATTAAAAAAACAAAACTGTTCGTACCTGGACAGGCGCATCACGCAATATTTCTCAGAACAGTCATAAGGAAGGTAAGAGAAAAGGCAACAGTGAGTCAAAAAGAATTGCAGAAAGGCAGCCTGAACAACTCTGTTTCCACAGAGAACAATAAGTAATGAACTGCACTGCTATCATTTCTGTTCCTACACTAAAAACAACAAAAAAGATCTGCAAAAGATGCACATTGTGGAACACGACTTATTTTTCCACAACATTAACTTGGATGTCCGGTGTGACCGACCTACGTGGATCCGAACCACCAAGGGTTGGTCACCTCAGGAAGAAACGTCCTGATCCTGAATCTGAGAGGGGAACTTGGCGTTTGAGTCCATGGGGTCACCACCGCTGGAATCCAGACTCAGCAAATAATCATATTAAGAACTCAAAGTCAGTAGGGAATTTTATTCATGTGAGTAAAAGAAACATACTGACATTTCTCAGAAGGTGAAAAGGCAATCCAGGTTTGAAGTTGTGGGCAGGGCTCGCCCAAAACCACATTGATAATGGGTCGTAGACTCCGCACGGCACTAAGGGAGGCCTGTTTTGGGCCGATTCCGTGGAACTGGAATACGAAGGATCCCATTCTGTGGGGGATGCCTCTAGAATTAAAGGGATTGGTCTAAGGTTGGTCTTTAAAGCTTGGAATGAGAAAGCGCATAGGTGTGAGAATAGACAGAATAATGAGGGGATGACGAAACTGATGGCAGAACGAGGCAGACCGACTGAAGTTCAGACTCAGACACACTGCCCACCACCCACTGCACCTCCACCATACCACATTAAAATTTCAGCGCATTTTAATCCTCTTTCTTCTTCTCCTCTCTATCAGAACCCAGCTATGCCTTTGCTCCTGAGGGAAGACCTGGATTCCGCCTCACCCCGACAACGCGCAGCAGCCCAACCCAGCATCCAGGAACACCCGGGAATACTCTCCTCAACAGACTCAGACTGGAAGTCCGCAAGGCGATCAAGCAATCCCGTGTTGGCTGGAAAACAGAACGCCTGGCCATCATAAAGCATTATGCCAAACATTGCGAAGAAAAAGTAAGAAAAAGGACGACAAAAAAGAAAAATCCAAAACCAATCTCGTCCTGACAATGCAGACAGTGGTGGCAGGGGAAGAGGTCAGTGGGACGCAGGATGAGGGGGCCGGGGAGGATGAGGTGGGGGAAGAGGACACTCTCTGATCAGCACGCTGAGAAAGCGACCTGTTCTATTTTCCTGGCAGATATAATAAACTTTGTTTGATTTTAGGAACCTCTCTGATCTTGAGTCTTGAAACTGTGGAACACGATTTATTTTTCCACGACACACATTAGCATTTAGAAAAATCTGAGAAATCTTTTTGAACAATTCACTCTTGAGAGAGGAAGCAGAAATATAACTCTAGCATTTATTCAACCATCATGTTTGCAACAGTATTCCCAAATGGCCGTAAGTTCACTTGTGTCCTCTTCCAGCAAGATAATGTGTCCAGAATCTGTGGGATGGAGGCCCCACTTCGCAACTTACAGGACTTTAAAGATCTGCTGCTAATGTCTTGGTCTCAGATATCACAGCACACGTTCAGAGGTCTTCTGGAGTTCACACCTCGATGGCTCAGTTTTAATGCTATGGCTGATTGGTGTACGCTGCTGCCATGAATGGGTGTAAAGGGTAAAAGGGGGCATTTGATGGATGCTCTTATCGAAAGTGACTTACAATCAGTAGTTACAGGGAGCATTAGTACCCATGGAGCAACTGAGGGTCGAGTGTCTTGCTCAAGAACACAATGGTAGAAAGCGGGGGTTCGTACCTGCAACTTCTGTGGTCATCAGGTTCACAGCCACAAGTGTTTTACCCACTAGGCTACTAGTGCACTTAGTTTGGGTTTGGCAAAGCAGCATCTTGACTGTTTTGATGGCGTCACAGACAGACAGGAACTGTAATCCCTGAACAGACTTACTTGTAAATAGTTGTACATAGTTTAATAATATTATAAAATGTATTATAATATGATTGTGTGTGTAAGCTGAAGATTTCCGAACTCTTTAATATGAATGTTTGTGGGTTTCTAAAGTAATGGAAAAGAATAATTTATTATGGATTTTCAGATTTTTTGAAATTATTGAAATTATTAAATTATTTAAAATAATATTTTTGTCATATTGTCAGGCCTGTGCTGAATAAAGGATACGAGACACTTGTACATTACACATTGTTCAAAGCTTTAAAGATGATAAAAGATTTTACTGTAGGCTTTAGTATCTGCGTGCCTTCATGCTTTCGTTTATCTGTTTATGTGTTCCCTGATACCATTTGGTTCACAGCTACCATGTGATCACTAAGTGTTCTTCTTTTGATATAGCAGAAGCGGCAGTTTTGGTTTTGTTGTAGCACATAAAAGTTCATTTCAAAATCTTTGGCCATTTTGCAAAATATGCAATATGCCTCTGAATTGAAAATGATACATACCATTTACATAAAGAGACAGGACTTACTACTCCTTCCAAAACTTGGAAAAAAGTAATACCGTTCTGTCGCCATCCAAAAATTCTGATGATCATTTTCAATCATACTGCCCACCCCTAGGGGTCAGCATGGGCACTCTGGCCAATAGGTGGCTATGCTGCCCCATACACAGCATCGAGTGACACACTGTGTATGTGACGCACTTACACCTTTCTATCACGGCCAGCACTAATGTTTTCAGGAATTTGTGAAACAGTAGCTCTTCTGTGGAATCAGATCAGTCTACTCTTCACTCCCTGTGCACATCAATAAGCCCAAGGTTCCCATGTCCCGTTGCCAGTCACTCCTTTCGGCATGTACTGATCACTGCATACCTCTAACACAACACCAGGCCTGCTGTGGAGATGCTTTGACCCATATGCTTACATTTTGTCAACTTTTCTCAACTCATAAACTTGAACTGACAGTTCATTTGCTGCCTAACATATCCCACCCCTTGACAGGTGCCACTGTAATGAGATATTTACAGTATATACAAGCAAGAGAAAGAAACATATTTCATAATGAAACCATTAACTGACTTTATTATGTTCCTGCGTCATTCTTTCATGACAAAAATCAGCACTTGAACATGCATCTTTAAGACAGGATTAGGGGCACTATTTACATAAAACCCTTGTTTTTTGAAAACAAAGATATTCCCATAAATCCAAATGAAAAAAATGGCATTTGAATGTGATAAAAAGCCTATCCACATGTACAATCTTTCCTTTGAAGCACTATAAAACTATTCATCCTAGACATAAATTCTGTCTCTCTGTGTTGATTTATACCCCTTTCTCTGTTCATGTTTTATACAGAGATATGCACAAAGCAGAACTTTCCAGCATATTTTTTCCAGCATAAACAGATGTTAAGAAACAATTTATGTGGAGGAATTAAAACAAAACCCTCTCTAAAAACTGAATAAATATACAAATCGAATGTATACAAGATCTTAGTATATGTTCAGGTTGCGTGTAGATTATTTGACAATGGCAAGAGATAGAGTAATAATAATAAAGAAGGCCTGTATGCTGTTATTAGGATACTGTTGATATTCTGCCATCTTCAACATTTATAGTTATTAATTATAGGTTTTAGAAATTTGCCAGATTAGTAGCAGAGGCTATCTTCTCCTTCTGTTTCTTCATGACCTCCTGCAGCTCAGAGTCCCCTCGGCTCTTCTGATGGAGAGATGGGAGAGAGTTACTGCTTAATCTGCCTCTGGTAAACACTGTCTTAGCACTGAAACTGAGACGGGTTTCACTATTTCTTTGGTAAATCTCAAGACTGGATTTTGGTCATGAGGTGCTGGTCTCATTTTGGCAAAAACATGACGTATGTTATTAAATTATCAACAAGTACTGTGTCAGATACTCAGAACCAATTAAAGAAACAACTGCAAACAACAATATATTAAATGAGGAAAATTCCAGTTATAAAACAAGTGGCACACAACAGTGAGATCTTAGCCTGCTGGAGTTTGAACTGTGGGCAGAGAGGTTATATGAGGCATTTCATTCCTGCAGGCTGAGGTAGCAGGAGAGTTATCTGAGGTTACTTTGGGTTATCTGTGGTTGGCTGTTTGTCTCTAGTTGAAGTGTAAAGGGTAACTGACCTCAAGCAGGGATTTCTGCACTGTGAGCTGGCTGTAGACACGAGACCCTTCATCCCCACACACGGCCCTCAGCTCTTCCTTTTCCAGAGAAAACAACTGAGCTCCACTCAGAACACCCAAACAGTCCACCGTCCTGGGAAACACACAAAAACAAACAGTTCAGCTAACCAAGTCATCTGTACATTAAAGAGCAGGTTCCTGTAAGTGAAAATCTACTTTTACACTGATAGCATGTTCTTACATAAACAAAACAAAACAACACACAGAAATGAGCTTACGGTTTGGAGAAGCCCTTGGCATTGAGCCAAGTGGTGACCTCAGCAGCGCCAGAGTTGAAGGTGAGGGTGGCAGAACTGGAGTGACGCTCCACTTTGAAATTGCGAGCTGGAGGCTGGCTCTTACTTGCAGTGATCCGTTTCAACAACTCATCGTTCACTTCATCCATCTGTTGGGTGCGGACTGAGGGAGAGAGAGAGAGAGAGAGAGAGAGAGAAATAGGGGGGGGGGGGAGAGAGACAGAGAGAAGGGGAGAGAGAGGAAAAATAAAAAGGGAGTGTTAAGGAAAGAGTCAGATAAACAACTAATAAAAAAGTAAATGACTCTTAAGAGTAAGTGTATTTGATACACCAGCACTCACTTCTGGTTCGGTACAAAATGTTTTAAGTTTTGAAAACTGATTGAGAGATTTGCTATTTAGTGCATTTGTTTACAACCATACAAGTTACTTTCATTAAAAGATTGTAATCTTAAGATGAACATGAACAGCTAATGGCTTTATTGCCTATTTTTGATTAGGAATAATCATTTTAGGTGGCTTCTCATGAAGTTCGGTGAAGGGATGGCGAGTTTGTAGGGCTGTTATAAAGAAAACATATAAAATACTTTTTGTCACTGCATAATTACACATACATTGTTTTATAGAATTTGGATTGTGGTCTTTAAATTAAATGTGAACAATAAGAACAGCTTTAATGAGTATGTCTGTTACTACACACCACATACATACATTCAACATATACATGCTAAAATTTGCCTGTAGACAAACTCACTGTCTTTGTCACGTGGTGATCTTGGCATTTCAAAACTGTCCCCCATCCTCAAAGAGCCAGAGGGTGAACCCTTATAGGACTATAGCGAGAGAGAGAGAGAGAGAGGGCATGACCTTTACAGTACTAACAGTGCAGTTAAAGCACATACGGGGTGGTGTTAGAGTGTGTGTTACCTGGCTGTATACTGGATCCATGCTGTGAAGTTCCTCAGGTGTAACTACATCCAGGATGTTGTAAGGCACATACCCAGCTTGGCCACTCCTGTTCCTCAACTTCCACCACTGCTTATCATCCTCAATTACCTTCACACAAACAGCATCTGATTAGTGAAAGTCAAATTCAACACTGTCCCACTGTCCAACACTCCTTCTCCATCTCACCTCTAAAACCTCATCTTGCAAGACAGAAAGCTCGTTGGCATTGCGGGCCACAAAGTGGTAGCGAATCTTGGCATATTTCCGGCCAGGAGAAGGTGCTGTGTAGGACCTGTGTAGGGTTAGAGAGCGGAATGTACACTCAGTGAAGTATCCTCCTTTATTTACATTTTACACACATTCTGCTTTTCTGCTTTTATCTTTCTGTAAACTAGCTGATCAGCATTAAACTGCATTTTTCACCAACATGCTCACTCACACCACTGCTGGAGTAATAAACCGATTTCATTTTAGAGAACCAAGGTTTTTGAATATCAAAGGTTTTCACAGAAGCTACAATTATGTTTATATATTGGTTTTAAAATATATTTATTCTTGATTGGCTTGTTCAGACTCACCCATTTGATGATAGTGAGGACTGAGATCCAAAGAACTGTAAAAGAAATTAAGGAGAAGAAAAGAAAAACTGTTGAGTGTGAAACAGTGAAACCATGAACTATTCTGCAACTATTAACTGAACAGATCTAAACAGATCTCTCTCTCACCTCTTCTTTCCTGTACACTGATGATGAGGGGGACATTGGTCCAGAGCACTCTGTCTCCCATGGCGATGTGCGGAACAGTTCCACTGGGGGCTCCCAGCCATTCCGAAATTTGGGTATGTAGAGAGGAGCGCACTGGTCCCTCGGCCAATCAGCTCTGAGAGGGAGAGAGAGAGCGAGAGAGAGGGAGAGGGAGAGAGAGAGCATTTAACCAGGTAGGGAATTATAGCACATCTCCATCAGGAGATGCACTAGTTACCAGTTCAAGAAGTAACAGAACTTCACCTACAAAAAGACACTTCAAAACATCATCTTTCAGGAGAGAGCTACCTGAGGCAAGAGTTATTATTTCATTGTTTTGTATAATTGTTTTATCTTTGTGGATATTTCATGATGAGCAGACAAACAGAAGTGGTCCACAATTGCTTCTCTTATTTTAATTCATTTCCAATATAAGTTAAGGATGTTATGCTGAAAATATATTATTGCAGAGATACAAAGTTTTGTAGCAACAACGATGATATGTTAGTAGCCATGGTCTATGTAGTACAGCTTGGTTATTTATTATCACTAAAACCACCTAAATAAATGTTGAGGTTAAAACAAATGAGATTACAGCAGCAGCTCTACCTGGGTCTTGTCCAGCCATCCCCCAGCAGCTCAAAGATGGTCATCTCTTTAGGGGTCAAGTGTCCTCTCAGAAAGTCCACGGCATCTCGAGACAGGTGAGGAGAGATGATTGAGCGAGGCAGATCTGGACTGCCACAACTCTGTAGAACCTACAGTAATCACATAAGCACAGTGATAATGCAGCTTCTGTTTGTGTTTGTGTGTGTGTGTGTGTGTGTGTGTGTGTGTGTGTGTGTGTGTGTGTGTGTGTGTGTGTGTGTGTGT
>JBBPCY010082811.1:0-25196 GCA_037974405.1 Brachyalestes nurse
GTACAGTATTGTAATATGTGTTTTTTTATGAAGACACATTGTAGGCACTGTCCAGTCATCCAAGACGCATTTTAAATGTAAGAATAAATGAGACCTCGTTACTGACCCTGACTGATGTGCGTGTGTGTGTCATTCATAGCAACTGCTTTACAGGCCGCTGACATTCAGCCTAATAAGGGACTGTGGTGCACGGAATATCAAAATGTAACATGTGTTGCTTATTCCAGGTGTGATCTATCTTGTATGAGTGTGAAAGATCACAGCCTTGGGACAGTCCATCCGCCTGGTTTTGATTAAAAAATTTACTTTGAACTATTTCATATTAGATGGAATGGGATTTTTGGCTAAAACGTATCCAAGGTGGAAATGATTGCTATGAAACAGGCTATATATAGCCTTTAACTATCTCTCGCTCTCTCTCTCTCAGTGTGGGGGCTCTGGTGGGACTGTCCATAGCTGCAGTGGTCCTGCTGGCCTTCATCATCACTATCTGTGTCCTCTGTTATCTTTTCATCGCCACCAAGCCCAGAGGACTGGACAATGGTCTGCCTCTGCAGGCTCCAGGTATGGATATATTCTTATACACACAAAGGAGGAAACACACATCCAATCCTCTTGGTACAGTTTCACAACTTAATATCGTCATGGAGACAACTTAAGCTTCTAGGAAAATCCAGTAAAAACAACCATACAACAAAAAATGATATAGACAGGCAGCAAAAGTTAGCGAAACAGCAAACGACACCCAACCAGTTGGTGGAACCACCCGTGGGACTCTCTTGGGTTTGTGCGGTTGTGAAACCAGTTGTCTGTTCCATCAGCTGTGCTACTTCTGTACCAGGATATCCTCTAACCAAATATGGTAAAAGTCCTGATGTCTTTGTAGACAAACCAGGTTTTTAGTATTGTCAGCAATGAAAACCAGGACAAACCGCCTTAAAAACAGATTTAATCCAAAAGCAGTCATGACCCTAAACTCAAAATAGAACTGTTCGCCAACTATCCATAATGTGCAACAGCATAGAGACATCCAGTGTAATTTGTACTTTGTATTTATTTCATCAGTGCAATGTGTATATATTTTAATATACTCCTAATACTATTTGTTCTGTTATTTACTCCATCTTACTGTGTCACTGTGTCGACTACACCTTAAATTTCATTGTTCCCTTAAAAAGTGACAATGATAATAAAGATTTATCTTATGTTTCAGGAAATGTCTATTTAAAATATACCCTACAAACAAGGACAAGCAAAGAGATAGAACACTATTACATATCTGGTGTATCCCCGGTCAGGTCATGTATTACATGCGATATGTACACGACTGGTCAGAAGTTCTGGAACACCCCAATTTTTCTGTTTGTTTGTATTGAAATTCAAGCGGAAAGTTCTGCAGAAAGTTCTTCCCAACTGTGCTGCAGAAGTTCCCATAAGTGTGCGGCACTTACAGGTTGCTTTGCTTTCACTCTTCTGTCCAGTTCACCCTAAAGCAGCTCAATGGGGTTTAAATCTGGGGGTTGGTAAAGGGGGGGTGGGTTAGTGGAATGGGGGGGGGGACACTCTGTCTGCGCCTGCGGAGCTCCACTCACCCACCCACTCGCTCACCCACTCACTCACTCACTCACCCACTCACTCACCCACTCACTCCCACCTCACTCATACACTCACTCACACACTCACTCACACACTCACCCACTCACTCACTCACTCACCCACTCACTCATCCACTCACCCATTCACCCACTCACTCACTCACCCACTCACTCACTCACCCACTCACTCACTCACCCACTCACTCCCACCTCACTCACTCACACACTCACCCACTCACTCACTCACTCACTCACTCATCCACTCACTCACTCACCCACTCACTCACTCACTCACTCACCCACTCACTCATCCACTCACCCATTCACCTACTCACTCACTCACCCACTCACTCACTCACCCACTCACTCACACACTCACTCACACACTCACTCACCCACTCACTCACTCACCCACTCACTCACCCACTCACTCACCCACTCACTCACCCACTCACTCACCCACTCACCCACTCACTCACTCACTCACTCACCCACCCACCCACTCACTCACCCACTCACTCAGTCACTCACTCACTCACTCTCACTCACTCACTCAGTCACTCACTCACTCACCCACTCACTCACACACTCACTCACCCAGTGATATGTACCATAATGCCACTAAAGTGTTCTGGTGATCTAAGCAGAGGATAAATGAAATGGTGAACCAGTTCAGTTCAGGCCAAAAGTATCAAACACACATCAAACAAAACTGAGGAAAAACACACTTCTATGATCATGTTTTTAAACAGCGCCACCAAGGGACTAATTTACTACAGAACTGTGAACTAATGAGCACTGAATTAAACGGAGGATATCACAGAGAGGGGAGCTGAATAAAGGAATAAAAACAAAATGTATCTAAATACCAGAGCGGCAAGATAGGACCAAATAGAACTTTAATATATTGCAGGATATGAAAGTCGATTTATTCCCGATTCCGACTACTGTTAAATGAGCCTGAAACACAGGGTTTAAATTGCTTTTTCAATTTCATTTAGTCATTAAGCTGCTGGAACTGGCGATCAGATGCTGAATGTTGAATGTTTTTGTTGAAATGGTCAAGCAACTATTTACATGTTAAATGACAAGATATATGTGTTCAAATAGCATCAATTAACATGTAACTTTTCAGGTTTGTTTTATTTCTTGTTATGGTAATTCTTCATAATTAAATAATAAGAATAAGTAGTCAGATGTCTTGTATTCATTATGAAGCTATAATTTGAAATACACTACTTTTTATTTAGATTTTCCAAACACATTAAAGTATGGGTATCGAATCAGTATTGTCGATACGAGCCTGAATTTTACTTGGTATCGGATCGGAGAGGAAATCAGTGGTATCGCACATCACTACAAAACATGACTAAGGAATAATTGTCGTGAGTGACATTGGCACTGTCCAATCACAAACAAGAACGAGTCGTTCTTGAGAACGTGTGTTATAACGGCCCACGTATGAAAAAATGGTTTAAAATCGTGTTTAAATCGGGCTCGGGCTGATAATTACAGTTAATGTGTCGGGACGGGCTGGGCTTGGACACAGTGTGCACGGGCTCGGGTAGGGTCGGGTTTCATTTTTTGGGCCCGATCTAAGCTCTACTTTGTGAGGAGTATCCGCCCCGTCTTTTCAGTCCTAATTCTCTCAGGCGTGTTTTCAGGGTGCTTAAGGAAACTTGAATGCCATGATAGGAGTAAATCAATAATAAATAGGGTTTGACATAAGTGGTACGCAAATGCTCGGCAGTTTTCAGTCTTCACAGCACAAAGTGTACCTAATTCGAGTAACTTCATGCTGCGAGCCCCAGCCCGCCCCGGTATGAGACCAACCCCATCTTCCCCCAGCTCCAGAGACACATAACCCTGGTACTCATTTGATTACTAGAGCAAAAGGATTATGTCGACCCCGTAATAACGTTGTATGAATGGCCTCTTTGAAAATATTCCCATATGATCCATATTTCATTGTCCTCATCCATCCTTTCAAAAACAACCTTACAACAGGAATACTGAGAGCTGTCTGACACAGGCACTGTCCAATCACAAACAATTAGTGTGGTCCTACCCTTTCCGTTTTCTGAAATGTTGTTGTGTTTTCTGAAATGTGGTTGTATTTTCTGAAATGTGGTTGTGTTTTATAAAATGTGTGTGTGTTTTCTGAAATATAGTTGTGTTTTCTGAAATATAGTTGTGTTTTCTGAAATGTGGTTGTGTTTTCTGAAATGTGGTTGTATTTTCTGAAATGTGGTTGTGTTTTCTGAAATGTGGGTGTGTTTTCTGAAATGTGGGTGTGTTTTCTTAAATGTGGTTGTGTTTTCTGAAATGTGGGTGTGTTTTCTGAAATATAGTTGTGTTTTCTAAAATGTGGGTGTGTTTTCTAAAATGTGGTTGTGTCTTCTGAAATGTGGTTGTGTTTTCTGAAATATAGTTGTGTTTTCTAAAATGTGGTTGTGTTTTCTAAAATGTGGTTGTGTCTTCTGAAATGTGGTTGTGTTTTCTGAAATGTGGTTGTGTTTTCTGAAATATAGTTGTGTTTTCCGAAATGTTGTTGTGTTTTGACTCTCAGGGCCACCGTAACATACAGAACACCAAAAGTTACGAGGGCTTGAAACAAACCGTACATAACACAGGAGACATGAGGATCAGGTAGTGTAAAGGAATCTGTGAGGGTATCCGTGAGGGTTGACCAGCAACTGTTAGAACTTAAATACAAATTATACTCACAACCAATCATTTAACACAGTCACTTAAACTAAACAAACACCTAATACTTAGGTGTGTGACTAATACTTGGACAAGACACTATTATATAATTTCAAAATAAGAGCCCCACATACAAGCTACAACAATGGCGGCCTTTACCGGCCGCTGGCCGAGACATGAGCCTCCTGAGATTATCATGGCATGGCATAGCCTATTTATTTACTAATAAAAAAAACCAAAAAAGTATTGAATTAATAAAATACTACTAATTGGGATGCAACACTAAGACATGTTTAATTGTTTTTTAAAGTAGTTGCTAAATACTTTTTAAAGACAGATCCAATTTCAATACAAATTCCAGTGACTAGCACCAGTAATGTAATATGGTAAACTCCTTCTGTTACATCACTTGTAGTGTGAACGGTATGTCCTCAGATGTTGTTTAGTTCATTAGAACAGAAGCGTGGATGGGAAGCTACCACTTAGTGACTTCACTGCTGCTTCTGAATCTACCCAGGATTTCTTTTTAGGTGGATGAAGGTAACCTATAACTTCCTAGAAAGCCAGTCATCTAGAATCTTGTATGTGACAACTTTATCTTTATTTTAAGTACAAAGACTTCACTTTCTGTTGTAGTTCTTTTTTTTTCCTTCACTTCCTACTCAAAAAGATGCAATCCAGTCACTGAGCTGCTGACTTCTTTAGTCATGAACTCACTGCAGCCACTTGAAAATGTAAACAAAAATGTAATTGTTTTTATTGTTTAAAGTCAATAATATATTTCCTAGTTTGGAAAGTTACTACATCATATTGGTTATGCACTCTATTGTGTGCATAAATAAATATTTAGTATATAATACAGATCAATATGGAGTTTGGATTGTTTCTCTAGCTGTTTGCTTATGTATTCTATATTATCTCTCTCTCTCTCCCTCTCTCTCTCTCTCTCTCTCTCTCTCTCTCTCTTTATATATATATATTGCTCTATATGACACTTGCTACTGAACATACTGACAGCTTCCTGCTGCTCCCTGAGAAAAGAAAAATGTTTCTTCTGGTACTTGTTCAGAAAAAAAAGAAAACAGATTTATAAATGTTAACTTGCTGTTGCTCAAGTTGAGATGCCTGATATACTGTTCTGATCGTGGATCTGGACCTGGGTGCTGCTCTTTTGATGATTTATGCTGCCTTGTTGAAAAATGCTACCATAGGGCAAATCAAAGGCAGAGTCTATTGATTCATGCTACCCTGCCGAAAAATGCTGCCTTTAGGTTTATACAGTTCATAGTGAGCTTATAACACTGGTAATGATGAGAAAAAGGCAAATAATATGCATAATTAATAATATACTTTATGTTGGAGGGGATTTGGTGGATTATACTGGTTATAAAGCTTTAATGGTTCCGGCGCCCATGCTCTGGGCTCAGAGCGTAACTTGTTTTTCTATAACAAAATAGATAAAACGCGAATGCCCTGCCGTGGCAAATAGCTTTATTATCTTTCTCTCACTCTCTCTCACTCTCTCTAATAATGAATGTACGAGTATGTATTATTATATATTCAGCACAAATTAGTATAAACAACAAGGTGTGTGTGTGTTTTAGTTTTTATATATAATCTTTTTGGGGTCTGGATATACATAGTATTATCGAAAACACAACATACAGTCCACATTTGTTTCCACATTTCTGTTGTTTTTCTTTCCTTTTTCAGCAAGAATGAGAAATAAGAAACAGCACTGAGAACAGGCAGGTCATTTGTGTAGCTGTTGCTGATGGGATTACTGAGTGTATAATTATATATTGATTATATCAAGTACAGATCAATATGGAGTTTGGATAGTTGTCAGCATGGGTGCTTAAACATTTTATGTGTGTGTGTGTGTGTTAGAGGGGTTCATGATGGTGGCAGGTCATTAGATTGTGTAAGGTGTATACAGTATGCTGTTCTCCACATTTGTGTGTTCTTTATTAGTTAGCAGCAATTAGCCAAACCTCTGGAGCCTCACACCGTCTAATTAGTGCTTGGCTATATCCCCACAACTGCGTGCATTAACACCTCTGTTTAACGTGCCAGCCCCACAGCAGGAACACACACCTACACTGCCAGGAGTGACATCGATTCTGAACTCAATAAGGTGGAAAATGATTTCACTTCACTGAATGGATTTACCTTTAACAAATGAGCGCTTTAGGAAAGTAGTCGTTACTCGACATACTCAACACTTTCTTGTAGTTTTGGGTCAAATGCAGGCAGCTGAGATGTTAACAAAATCAGAGTAGTTTGATATGAAATGGATCATCTTAGTACTCGCATTAACAAATTTTTTACTTAAAGCTGACAATTATTTTATTTTTTAAAAGTACTCGCATTAACAATTTTTTTACTTAAAGCTGACAATTATTTTATTTTTTAAAATAACTCTTATTTTGAAAGTTTGTTTTTCTCTGCTCGATTGCTTCACCACACTTTAACAGGGACGCTGACTACTGAACATACTGATGGCTTCTGCTGCTCCCTGATAAAAGAAAAATGTTTCTGCTGGTACCTGTTCAGAAAAAAGAAAGCAGAAAACAGAAACAGGAAAATAATGTGCATTATTTGAGAAAAATATATTGTATTTAAAAAATATTTTTTATGAGCAGTCTATTGATTCGTGCTATCCTGTGGAAAAATGCTCCCTTGAAGTTTATCCAGCTGCCACTGTCCCAAGGTAACACAGAGTCCCAAGACTGTGGAACTGCACATGTGCAGAAGCACATCTCGATGGGTAGTATGTTTTCACAGAAAACCAGCGCCCATGCTCTGGACTCTGAGGGTAACTTGTTTTTTTTATAGCAAACTAGATCAAACAGGAATGACCTGCAGTGGCAAATAGCTTTGGTTTAATATTTGATTTGATTACATGAATGTTTAAGTTAAGCTTTACAAGAAATATTTTAACTGTAACTGTGCAACTGTGTTAAAGGGAACAATGCTGTTGTCATGTCTCGGCGGACTTTTATTTTGAATTAGGGTTATGTTTGTGTCTTTAGTCACTGTGTCAGCTGTCCTGTGTTTTGTTTGAGTGGTTGTGTTTTGTGATTGGTTCATGTCTGGGTGTGTTTTGTATTTAAGTTGCAAGAGTTCATGTATTCAGGTCCTGGTCAACCCTCACATTTACCCCCATGCTACCCGCTCCTTATGTGTCTTCTGTTTAGTGTGCTTTTGGTTAGGCCCTTGTGACTTTTTGTTTTGGTTTGTGTAGAGTCTGTGTTCTTTGTAGTAAAATTCTATCACTGGAACCTGCATCTCGCCTCACTCCCTGAGCACATAGAACGTGACAGCTGTTAAAAAGCTCCTTATTTGTTTAAAGTGTTTGCAAACCAAATGTTACTGCACTTTTGTTCATCTTGCAGTACTTTTAAAATAAAAGTGCACAATACACTATTTTTGAATTCATTATTGAATTTTGCATATAACAATGCGATTAATCGCAATTAATCACTGAAAATAAATTAAAGAAAACATTTATCGTGGCCCAGCATTAATATACGTGTATATATATATATGTGTGTGTGTGTGTGTGTGTGTGTGTGTGTGTGTGTGTGTACAAATAGAATAGAGCTATGCACCAGCGTCTCTCATCCAAAAGGCTCTCTTTCACCACCTCAAATCACTCATGATAAGGACATTCCAGATAAAAGGGCTGAATAAAGGTTGAGTCTAAATGCAGAGGTGTGTTGAGATCTGAGCCCGAACATCTGGGCTCTGATTGGCTGCGTTTTCCTCTTGTGGGCTGAGATTGCATCATAACCCCTACTTTTATTCTGCAGATGGTGGCAGGTTTCTCTGTCATGTCATATCACCCTCTCTCTCCCTCTGCCTCGCTCCATTTTCTTCTTTTCTTTATCCTTCAGAGAACTCATCTTGACTGACAGAATGTCGGGAAACGGCTCTGTCATGGTCTTGGAAGAATTAAGCAACCTAATTTCACACACACACACACACACACACACACACACACACACACACACACACAAACACTAGGCTCTAGTTCTAGTACACTGGCTGTAGTACCTTTTGTAACTGGGATGGTGTAAATTACGTCTGTAATAAGGATAGTAAGTGTATGTATAATGTATGCAGGCAGCAACTCAGCCTCTGTCCTTGCCTGTTGTCCTTTTTTGGATTTAATCCATTACAATCATGAATCAGTATTAAAAATGAACCTCGCACCCTGCAGCTCCACCTGCCTCTCCTCTGTTTCTTCCGTGGTTGCATCAGGACTCTCCTGATGAAACATATATGTACATGAAATCTCAAACAAAGTAATAATGAATAGACAATCACTTTGGTTAATTTTGAGTTCTTCTGGATAAGAAGGCACAGATAAAACACACAAAATTTCTCATATTCAACAATAACCCATTTAAGACCTTTCCTGCCAGTACTTCCTCAACAGCCTCCTTTCTGTCTGTAGCTGCACTCTCCTGATAAGATGATACATGATGTGATAATGTAATACTAAGATGGGTACAGGTTAGAATGATCTTGTCTTTGTGTGTAAAATCTGTTGTATACTCTCTAACTAATATCACTCTTTAAAACAGCTTCAAAGCTATGTCCTGTGATGCTGTTTTTTTTTATTTTTACCTTACATTCATTCGGCAGGTGCTTTTATCCAAAACGACTGAGAATTTGAGGAATTTTTGGTGACATTATGCTGGAAAGAGATGAAAAAAAGATATTACTGGTTCATTACGTCTCGGCTAGTTGCAAATCATCAAATGTGCCATTCAGAACTCGTTTTTAATTTTGTCATTTAATTTAATGAAGTTTGATATATTTTCCTGCATGATTGAGAGCTGCGTCCCAAATCAGACTCATGCACTTTACATACTGCAAAACTGTATTTCTGATGCTTGTGTACAGTTTTTACATCCTGTTTAGTGTGTTATTATGCAGTCTGGGACACAACTGCCACTCCCATCCCCCTGGTTATTAAAACAATGGTTTTGGTTTGTGTAATTGTATAGCAATTTGATTTTATTGATTCCAAAACAAAAGGTAGTAGAAAACAGTCAGACTATTTTTGTGGGTTAGTAGTGGCTTATTTTGCTACAAATAAGTTATTAATCAAATAATTATATTGCGCAAAATGCCAAAAACACACTGAACAATAGGTCTTTACTGCTTCCATTTTAGAATAGCCTTTCAAAATTGTTTGCAAACACTGATTCAAAGACAATCCAAAACTCCTATTAGACTGAGTATAAACTGCTTCATCATCAGACAAGTCTCTGCATAAATGAACCATTAATGCATTTGTTATTTTGCCACAATTGCACATAGAGTCTTCAGCAAAGTCAGTGCACAGACCTGTTTCACAGAACCTGCAACACATTAAACTCATTGAAACACATTCAAGCTAAGCAAGTGTGCTGATTGTGATGTGTCCAAATGTATGTTGTGGTCTCAGGCAAGCTGTGTGTGTATCTGTGGCTTCTTTGTATTTGGTATTAATCACCAGACTACTACCTTAGAATGAATATTCCAATGAACCGGTATACCGCCCACTATTAATCTCTAGTTCTTTTTCGTTTCTATTTGTGGTTTCTAGTTTCATTTCTCTCTCTCTTTTTCTCCCTAGGCACAACCAGGCAGCCTAAAGAAGGAGAGGTCCCGGGAGTGGACTACAACTTTGTGTCTGTAGAGCGTTTTATGGAACTTGAGAGAAGTGGGGCACTGCTAGAGAGTGGAACATATGAAGGTATGATACAGATTTTAATCACATAACCTTGCTCTTACAGAACACACATGTAAATACTATTTCTGTGCACTGTTCGGTGTTCAGCTTTGTCCGTCTTGGCTGGAAGATGGATGCTCACAGCTTCCTTTATTCGAACCCTCTGGCTTTTACATCTACTAAATCTGCACTTTATAAGAAATCCAGTTACAGGGTCATTTTATTAGAATTGCCCTACATGTACACCCATTTATTGGCCGCTTAATAAGAAACCTCTATCTTGTACATCCACTTACTGGTCACTTCATTAACAACCCTTCCATAAAATGTATTCTAAAGAAACCAGCATGCAGTCCTCAGCAAATTAAACAGTGAGCACTAGAAGAAATGGGAGCAGTGATGAAATAATAACCCTTCCAAAATGTCTAAATCCCCTGTCCATGTATTACCGTGATAGATACAATGTTATTATAGCAACTACATGTGAAATAATAAGAAAACAATTGTGAAAGTACTGCTGAACTTCCAAAAAAACTCATGATGATACTTTTACGAGGCTGTTTTGCATTCTCTGTGCCCACACTAAACTTTTAACCGCCCCGTATTTCTCTGCCTGCTAGGTGATAAACTTAGCTGGCACACAGCTTTGCTCGCTAGCATTTCCCAGTGCAGCCTTTTCTGGCAGTTAATGAGATCAAACAACTGGGAAGTCGCTCATAATTTCTTGAAATTTATGGTGCAGCAGGCATAGAAGAGGCACTACTGGAGAAGCTTCATTTATCTTAGCTAAATCATTTTGTTCAGACTCATATCTGTGAAGAATGAAGACATTTTTAAAGTATAGAAAATGACACCTGTTTTTGACCTCAGAAACAAACAATATCAAAGAGTATCAACCTGAAAATCATTTGTCAGTTTCTGACCCCAGGACTGGACTGTAGATGCCATTTAGTTGGTCAGCAGTTTTCAGCACAGGATTGATGTTCCTTGATTGGGGAAAAAAAAAACTACACACACTATAATCAGCTCTATAGTTATTGGCACCTTTGGTAAAGATAGTTAAATTTAAAAAAAATCATACAGCTAATTACATTAATATCACACTGAAAATACTATAGAACTTTGTATTTAAATAAATGTTGTCTAAGAAATGCCCATCCTTCGCAAGAAAAGTTTGCGTCACAGTTAGTGGTACCCATAAATATTTTTTCTTGAAACAAAATGTAACTAAAGTATGTTTCCATTTACATTTCACCTTTGTTTCTGAGTGTCCAGGTATATATATTAAATTATCCATGACTTTATATTTCACTAGGGCATAAATATGATTTGGCACAAATTAACTTGATCATTCATCAACTTTAAGAAGTTTAGAAAATGTGTTAAAATGAGACAAAAGTGCATTTCTCCAAGGATCATACTTGTAGATTTGCTGAAGATGGTGTCATTTTTGGGTCACCAAGTCTCCAAAAAAATGTTGGATTTGGAAGGCATGCCTGAAAGAAGCCTTTTCTTTTATTCAGCCACAAACTAAGCACTTGGATTTCACTAAACGCTATTGGAACTTTGACTGGAACCAGGTTCTGTGATCAGAGGAGCTCTTAAGTTAGATTTTGGCATAAAAACAAGATCTGATGCCCACAGTTAAGTGTGGTGGAGGATCTGTAATGTTTTGGGGCTGCTTTTCCTCCAACCTTGTTAGAATCTATGGCACCTTGGGCTCCATCAAGTAGCTAGAGATTTTAAACCTGGCTGACAAAAAGTTAAAACGGGGGTCACGGTTGGATCTTCCAGTAGGACAGATAATCTAAAACATATATACAAACCCACACAAAACAGATCAATAACTACAGAATCAGGCTTTTGACTTGACCATCCATAAACCCCTTTAAAAACCTGTAGGGTCCCTGATCACTCTTCCACCACTGTTCAGCATAGTGTGCAGTTTTAGGTATAACCTAGCAACCTGTTGACAATGTTTGACAATGTTTTGGCCTAAATATTTTATACTTTCATTGTAAAATATGTATGACTAGATGTTGAAGGCCACAGAACCTTTTTAAAAAATGTGTGGGTGGATGGATGGATGGATGGATAGACAGATAGAAAGATATACAGACATACAGAAAGATAGTTTGACTGATTATTTTCTGTAATATTGATAAATGTTAGATTTCCAGTAGCCTGGTATTGAGCTGTTGGAGTAATGTTTGATTTCTTGTCTGAGTGTCAGTGGAGTGACCCAGAGAGAGAACCTGATCTCCAACTGAGCCTTTAGAGCCAGTGTGTGTCTCTAGGGATCATACACACACACACACACACACACACACACACTTTGACACTGTAGAGTAAGTTAGTAAACACAGACCTTCTCTCTCTCTCTATCTCTCTTTTCCTGTTTCTTTCTTTCTCGCTCATTCACACACACACTCTCTCTCTCTCTCACTCACACACACACACACACACAAACACACACAGGTGCATCAAAAAAAGCTTGAAACGTCTTGTAAAGGGTGGCTCAGGTGTGGTGTTGGAGGAACAAAGCCCGTTAAAGTGCTGCTTCCTAAGTTTTTGCCCTGTGATGAGAGAAGAGAAAGAGCCCCTCACACACACACATAAATGCATACACATAATTAGGGCTGCACAAGAGACATATTGCAATTACTGAGATCAATATTGCGATATGCGATGGCGATATGATAAAGGGCACTTGTTTGTATTCAGTGAAAAGTCGCATACAAATTACTAATAGTGAAATGTTTCATTTCAAAGTGAAACATACAAACTACTTATAACAACTTAAAATGCCCAGTGCTTTCAAAATACAATATTCTACAAAATTAAATAATCACAAAAAAACTCTTTACTGCAATTACTGCAAATGATATTTTCCTAATACTGCAAATTTTTAAAACTATGCTGGATTTTGACATCAATATTTTAAAAGCTTGTGGTTTAAAAGGAGTTAAAGATAGAGACTTACTGTAAATTAGAAAAATGTTGGGTATAACCCAGAGTTTATGTGGGGTATAAATATACGTATCTAATTTGCATATTCTGACATCATTATGACGTTTACACACCAACAGGCTCATCAAACCGTTTGATCCAGTCCTGATACACTTCCTCGTTTCTCAAATAAACCCAGCCACCATTTTCATCGCTATTTCCAGCCCTATTCAGATCCAGATCACCCTGCTGCCTCTCCTACGTACTGCAGCTCTCTTACACACACCACGGCCGCATGTAGCGTGGAGACTCCCACCCCTTTGGAGCGCTGGATGGAGAGAGCTAATGCTAAAGCTACTTCCAGTCCTATTTCTCCCAATCCTGCTGCCTCTATCTCGACCAACACCTCTCCTACAAACACTACGACCACGTTCACCACTGCCACACACATTCCCGTTGGGCAAAGGGTCAAAATAAACACTTGTTTGTGCTTCGTGAACACTCAGCTTGCATGGCGGCGCCACTGCGCTGCAAAGCTGAACCAGGAGACGCGTGAGTGTTAGACGACCGACTGTCTTTTCCAAAAGGCAAATATTCCCTTTCAGAGTGAGAATCAGCGAACCACATTCACTAGACATCACCGGACAACTTTTTTAGCCATTTGGTGTTTTTCTCTCACAGTTCTCACAAGCTTACTCACACGCTATGGACTGAGCTGCACTCTTTGCTCCACACAAATGACTCGAGACTCAGTTCCTCTGCTGTTTACTCGAAACTTTGAACAGGAAGATGATGTATTTTTGGTCTTGAATCGAATTACTACATGTCTGCCAACTAGTGGTAGGGAATACAAATGCTGTGTTACATGATATTTGTAACTACAGTCTATTTTATTTGTGATGACGTCTTGTCGCAATTCTGCGACTTTGGCTCTTAGAGGGTTAAATCGCAGCTTTTTGCGTTCATGTTAACTGACATCGCGATTGCGATTAGATTAATCGTGCAGCTATACACATAATTGTTCTACATCATTATCCTTTGAATAATATGTTATTTGTTTGTTATATCTCTTTTTCAAATATCTGATAGTAAACAAATACTAAGATGAGTCCAGAAATTCATATATGCAAATAATGACACATATCCTTATTACTGATAAAGGGTCATTTCCATTCTCTGTCAAAGTGTTGTATATTGTACCATATTGTAGAGAGTATTGATAAGAGAACCGTTTTGAGCAGTTTTGCCTGTTTTCCCCTAACATTTATCTGTGATGAGTCATGGTGCCTTGCAGTGGGCTGGCGCCCCACCCAGGGTGCTTCCCTATGCTCCAGGTACCCACGACTCTAGAAAATGAATGAATGAATGAATGATTAGTCATGATTGAGCATTTTTCCTTAGTTGCAATATGCTTATATGGTCATAGACTCTTTTTGGCTTGTGGCTGTGACTGTAATGTTACCTAGGTTTTGATAGGTGTGTTTATCTCATATATATCAAATATCTCATACATGATAGGTGTGCTTAACTGATTTTATGGCCTCTTTTTGGTTACAGATAACTATTACGGCACACCCAAGCCCCCAGCAGAGCCCAATGCTCTGCTGCTAAACCTTCCAGGCTCCACCCCCAACACAGACGGCAAACGCAGACGCAACAAATCCGTCAGCAACATGGAGAAAGCTGGGATAGACCCTCCAGAGGAAGAGGAGGAGGAGAGGCCTGTCGTCAATGGCAACGGAGTCACAATCACACCAGGTGAGGAAAGAGACAGACGGAGGGAGGGAGGTAAAGAGAGAGATGGAAAGGAGATTTAATATAGTGGAAGTGTTACTTATCAGTACAGTGCAGCCTGTGAGAAGAAGTCTAACCCTTGTGTGTGTATGTGGGTGGGGGGAGACTGTCAGTAATGTCAGGGGCTTTGTTTTAAAATAGAAAAATCAGTTTCAAGGTTTCAGCAACAGTATATGTATGTCATTGATATATTAGTTTTTTAAGAACAAAAGCAGTAAACATAATGTATAGCCTATGACAGATGCGAAAATAATTTACTGAATAAAACTAAATGAAGACAAAAGGCAACTCTCTAAACAAAAATAGGTACATCTGAAGGGAAAAGGGAATTTCAGCAGGGAGAAACAGACAGCTCAGAATTGTACTTAAACTGAGCTTTTGGCAAGACCCTGCACTGAAATGAACAATAGTGATAATAGAAGTGGAACAGGCAGGAATAGTAAAGTGGGTGAGTATGATAATGATGTAAGTGGTCCAGGGGGCCCATGAAGCATGTTCAGGGTGATTGAGTAAGTTGCTTTTTCACAAAAATATTCCAAATGCAGCCATGGTTAACTGGTTTCATGACTTCTTTGTGTAAAGTGACCATTTGTCATACATTAACACACCACAGAACACATCGTGAACAGCACTTTCTCTGCATTTAACCCATTCACCGAGTGAAGCAGCCAGGAATACAGCGCTCAGGGAGCAGCGCCTCTGTTTTTGTAGATCAGAGACATTAGAAAATAAGGAAACAGTTCCTTGGTTAAATATATGGCATTGTCTTTTTATGTCAAAAGTCCCACCTTTTATTAAAAAAGCCAGTCGCCTTACTGGTAAATCAGGAAAAGCACACCCTTGTTGAAGAGGGTTGTGCAGTAGCTGGACTATTTGAACCAAACAGTTTTTATTAGATACTATCAGTGGTCTCTGATGTTTTTGAAATCGTGTTGGGTTTCAATGCTCAGAGAGGGAGAAGCTTGAGAGGCCAGGTGCCTTTCCAAGAAAGAAATTTTACTATGTAAATATGGAGACATTACAGCATTTATATTGCCACTATTATAGCATTCAATGCATTACTTTATGTACTTATATGTCCCACTCCCCTAAAGCATTCTTTTCATGTTTCCACTCGTGATCAATGCCACAGATGTGAAATGTGAACACAGTTAAATCCCTTAATCCATATATATCAGAATGCTGGCACTAGAGATGTGTATGATCCTCAATCTGCCCCAAAGTGGATTAGATGTACAGCTGAGTTGCCATGGTGATGTTGCCCCATAAGGCAGGAAATTAAGGTTTGGATCAAAACCTGAAGTTAGATGACAAATCCTGCTTCATGAGATGGGCCCCAGCTAAATGGCAACTGTGTAGTGTGGGAATGTGCTGACAGTACAACAGTACTGACAGTAAAGGTCCAAAATAATTCTGTCCAACATGGGTCTCCAACCTGAAGGATTATCCAAATTGTTCAATTTACTTGACCGACTGAAAAACTAGATGTGGTGTTGGAGAGAGAGAGATGGACAGAGTGCCGTGACAAGGTCAGTCTACCGTGAATTAAAATGTCCAGCAGAAGCGTGTCCTTTTCCCTGCTGTGAATTTCTGGCCTGTTACCTGCTGCATCATGTAACCTAGCAACCATCTCCGCTCCGCGTCGCCACACGATAACCAGCATCTTTAAAGCAATAGCCTAGCAACCGGCTCAGCAGCATATCTTCACATACTCCACATTCTTCCTCCTGTTTCTTTGTCGAGGGATGGATGGTGAAAGAAAAGAAAGAAAGAAAGAAAAACACAGGAGGGATTCATTGGAAAGAATATTGGTCTTACAGCCATTTGGATGTTAATTTCAAATGAAAGAAATAGCAGTCCAACTGAGTTCATTCTCTTTGTTTTTGTCACTCTTTCTTTTTTTCACTTTAGGTTTCTCTTCACTCTTTTATTTCCCTGCCTGTCTCTCTCTTTTTTTGTTGCTCTTATATTCTCTCTCTCTTTCTCTTGCTCTCTCTCATTCTCTCTATCTTTCTTAAGTAATTTCCTCCGGGATCAATAAAGTTTTCTGATTCTGATTCTTGCTCTTGCTATTGCTATTGCTCTCTCTGTCTGTTCTCTGTTTCACTTCTAGTTTTCTATCTACATCTCTCTTCTTTATCTCTCCTCTCTCTGTCTTGATTTTTTTCTATCTGCATCCTTCCCTCTCTCTATCTAGCTCTCTGTCTCTCTCTATTCTCCTCATATTTCTCTCCTCTCTCTCTATGGTCATTTCTTTAAATCTATTTCTCTCTCTCTCTCTCTCTCTCTCTCTCTTACACACATTCACACACACACACCGCTTTCTGTAGCCCTCCTTTGGGATCCGTAACCACCATGACTCAAACTAGGACACATCACTCACTCACTCTCTCTACTCGCTCACTATCTCAGTTACTCAGTTGCTCGCTTTCTCCTCTCCTGCCCTTTTCCTCACGTCTATCACGTTCTCTCTCAGTTTCAGTCTCTTTCTCTCTGCAGTCTTTTAGTCTGGCTCTCTAACTTCATCTTTCTCTCCCTCCCTCCTCTGTCCTTTGTCCTTTTTTCTTCTCTCTTTCTTCATTTGAATCCGTGTCCCCGTCTTTCTTTTTTTTTTTAGATCCAGCTTCTATAATCCTCTTCTCCAATTCTCTCAGTAATTCTATCTCTCTTCTCCATCTCACTCTGTCTTATCCACTTTCTCTCTCCATCTCTCTCTCGCGCTCCTGCCCTCCCTCTCCACTGTCTCTATAGTCTCTATAAGAGGTGTGGTTATCGACCTGTTATAGCCAAGACATGCCCGTGGTTCTTTTTGCACCATTAGAAGTCGAGAGTTGTTATTTTTGTTTTGCTATGCAGCTTAAATGTAATTTGTAAGTCCACAGTTCTTTACATAGTGAGATTTTTCTCCAGTTTTCTCCCAATTCCAGTTTCACCCACTAGCCAGGACTTTCCCAACCATGTGACACCACTAACACTAGAAGGTTGAAGGCACGGGCATGCTTCCTCTGAGTCACCTAAATCTGGAACTGGATCAACATCATCATGCAACATGCTTTAGAGGAGAACGCTACCTGCTGTTTTAGTACATCACCTAACAGACAGCTGGTTAGTGTCCCAGAAGGAGTGCCATGTTATTCCATCCCCTGGTCAGGAATGGTTGTGGTATCACCGAAGATCGATCCCCTCACAACAAAATAAAATAATAATACAAATCATAAATCATAAAAATCTCCTATCCTAAAAACACTAGTGTGGAATGGAAAAAAAAAAAAATATATATATATATATATATCTATAACCTGCTCTTTCTTTAACGTTTTCCAATGAGCTACTAGTGAGAAATGATGAAAATGATATTACCGCATTCTTTGTGCACACATTCTTCTGTTAGCAACTTGGACAAAAAACACATTTCCATAATTATTTTCCCTGTAAACCAAATGCAGTTGACTATTTAAAAACCAGTTGGTGTCCAAAGTTAGTTTTGTACTGGAGTTACAAAACTCTGGGCAACTGTTGGCCTCGTGGTTAGGGAGTTGCCCCTGTGATCATAAGGTTGTGGGTTCGAATCTCAGTGGGACAGTTGAGTAAAGTACCATCCCTACACTCTGTACCCTGTGTGTGTCTCCTGAGTGATCGGCGCAAAATTGAACAATGCTCTATGCAAGTGTAAATGGCCACCAAGATGGAATGTGATCTGATCACTCAAACCACTTGCCAAAGTGGTCTGGGATGCGTGTGACCACATTTCTTTTGTAGTGTAAATGCTTATCCACCCTGATGTACCTTACATGGACATCACAGGAAAAACATCACATGACCATGCACCTTAAAGCCAAAGGCCACAATAGCAAGTCTAAAAAGAACTGGATAACTTGCTCAGTTGTGACATAGTGTTGCATAAAGGTCTATCATTTTGTCCTGTGAAGGAAGATGTGCTGGATCTAAAGACTAGTTGTACAGCTGTTTAAAATAATGAAGGGACCCTACCGGTTTAATGTTTTCACTAAACTGTAGTCGTACCAAATTTGGTTTCTGTAAGCTGTGAAGTGTTTGCATGGTTGGGATTCTAGTGGAAGTGATATAGAGAGTGGTCAGCTGGACACCTTGGAGACGCATGATGGACACAAGAGTAAACAGCCATGTGTCTCAACTGTCCACCTGTGGTTCGTTCACCCAAGATACATTTTAACACCAAGTGTAAACAGAGCCTGAGTGACACTGTTGTCTATATACATGGACAGGATGGACAGTTTGGTTTCGTATAAACGTCCTACACCATATAGCTCCCGTATAAAGAAGCAAACCTCAGACACCAAGACCTGCATATGGGGCAAGGGGAGAAGCTATGTAAATGAAAAAAAAATCACTAATCTGTTTTTACTCTGAAAATAAAACTGAGAAGCATGTGTGAGATTTTGCTGGCACAGTAGAAATTCATCTACAGTAAACAAAGCCTCTAATTTATTCTTTGAGCAAATCGTTGTCGAGCTGCCCAATTAATTGCTGTTGTTTATTAAAGTGTTGAATATGTTTATTAAAGCAATGAAACATATATAAATTTGCTTGTATCATGATTAAGGTGGTAAATAATGGATTTGTTTCCGCTGTAGCTTGTTTAATTGGAGTTTATTGCAGATGCTGGGAATCCCACTGGACCAGAGTTTTATTGTGAGAATACAGGAGGCACAAAGACTGGAAAACAGGAGCTGTATCATTTTCTGGGCCTAAAGCTCTGAAAAATGGTCGTGGTTACAAGCAAATTGGTCCTCTCTGTTAAGCTCTTTTTCACAGTAGTCAAACCAAAAAATGCAATTTCTGTCTGTTTCAGAGGTGAATTGGATTTTCTTCTGCTCAGATGAGCAAGCAAGTCACCATTTATAAGATTTATTGTGTCTAAATGCTGTTGTCTTTATCGTTACAGTGGTACGCATTTTTATTTGTTATCAAGAAAGCTGCAGTTGTGCTGCATTTTATCTCAGTTGTCTTTGTGGAAAATTGGTGCGAATTGTTTTCACAGCAGGTAGTTCTCGCCCCTCCCCTTTCCCCACCTTCGTCGCACACTAGCAGCTGGCCCCAAGCTGGGTTACAGGGAAAAATATTTAACTTGATTATATTCATTAAAACACCTGAGCTGGTTTCTAGGGGGCTGCAGAAAAGGACTTTAACCTATAAGCACCTGACCCCTGTTGTTTAATTATGGATAAGGTTCCAAGAGATACATTTAATGGTGTTACATTTAAATAGTGACCTGAAGGAGATGTAATAGAGTAGATGTAATCCACCTTGAAAACACAGGGGGTTTAGTTGTAATTGACCTTGAAAGCTCTTTTGTAATAATAAAACATTAAATACATTAATGATGAATGATAATAATACGAGTATATAGTTACATATTATTACTATTATTCACTACTTAAGTATTTAACTCAAGGCCGGGAATCTAAATGACTAGATTCTGCTGTTTCTTAGAGGGTTTCGTTTTAGCTGTCAAGACAACAAAAAGACAAAACGTTTCAGTTGTACAGTTTTGTAAATTATAAAGACAAACGGCCTTAGGTGCTACCAGTGGCCTTTATTCTGCATGTGGTAATAAACACTAACCCAAAAACAAACGTCCATACTTCACAACTAATAAACACACGAGGTATTCCTGCACAATTTGGTGGTCTTTCTGGTCAAACACACCTGATTTTGCTTTAGAAGCCAGTGTTGGCCCTTAGTTCTCCATATATAAGGTGTGATGTTATTATTTGCTTGTTTGTCCAGTGACACTGCATCTGTCTCTTTCACAGACTCCAGTGAACAGGAGGATAAGAGCACAGATGCTTCAAGTGATATGCACCCCATAGTCCCGGCCGAGACCCCCCAAGATGGCCCGAAAGAGGAGAACGAAGCACCTAAAACTCCGCCCAAGTCCCCCCCTAAAGTGCTGGAGAACGCTCCAGAGAAGATGCAGGATGAAGAACTGGGACCTCTGCCTGATAACTGGGAGATGGCCTACACTGAGAAAGGAGAGGTCTACTTTATAGAGTGAGTGTGATATCTGTTAGGTAACAGTGGGGTGTATTTGAGTTTGTTTGTGGTATATGGGCATGAACATATGCATAAGCGTCACCGCCATTTAATCTGAAGGGGACGTTTGGATCCCCCACATTTAACATAAAATATTAGTTCACCCAGCGCTGTTGAATTTTGAATTTTGAATCTTGAATCTTTGGCTAAAGAATCCATTCCACTTAATCGATAGGAGAATACACACACCACTGGAAATCCGCTCCAACTCACCGCATGCAAGTGAAGTGAATCGTCAGTAGTGCACAGGCTGCTTGAAACTGGAGAGGTAACGGTGTGCGCAGAAAAAACGTTTGGAAACCTCTGCCCTAGGCCACGTTAAATGAATCTTTAGTTGAACATTGATTTAACGTGGCCTAGGGCAGAGGTTTCCAAACGTTTTTCAGTGGTTTCCAACACGCCCCCCCACTCCCTAAAAGGACCGAGACTTTGCAAGCACGCAGCAACCCATACATCCACTCACCCAAACCCCGCCCCCATGCGCAAACCCCACCCCCCTCGCAGACCGATGTGCCCCCCTCACATTAAAACTGCGTCCGATGCCCCTTATCATATGTGTGGTGCTAATATAAGTATATCAGACACACCACTGATTTGAGGTTTTATTGAGTGCACCACCCAAAAAGTATTTCCTAGTCTGAAGTATGACCAACACAATCTGGGCATTAACATATGCTACTGGACGACAGTCATACCAGCTGCACGGGGCTACAAGAGAGGTGTTTCTAATAGAATGACTGCTCACCGGATGGTCTACCAAAAAATAATATCTGGACAACACTGTTCCTGTGGTCAGACAGTGGCTGGTGATGAAGTTGGTTGAGGAGAGGCTGATAACATTCTATAATCTACATAGTGGACTTATAGGGATATACTGGTAATGAAGTGTATGACTTACTTAGAACTTACATCATATATAATTAATGATATAGTACAATATATGATTATGTAGTAATTATGTACTGTTAATTAACAATGTCAAAGTATTTGTGCTTTTTGTCAAAATCATATTCATTTTAAATAATCTAAATCAAATGTATTGCAAAACTACAGTACACCTCTAAGGCCATAATTCATTAAGCCCAATGAAACATAGGAAAACTCATTACACTGAATATGTCTCTGTCAAGACAACCGTTGTTGACTGGATGAGAAACAGCACTTTACCGTTTCCCCAGAGATCCTTTCCTCTCTTCATCATTATCCCAAAAACACACCATGGCCACAGTCTTACAAAAGCAGTGACTGCTTTCAGCAACTTGGCACACGTGAAATGGGGCTTTATTTAGCTCTACAGCTAACTCATAGAAGAGCAAAGTAATGGCTTTTACACATGTAAATCCAGAGAAATATTCAAACCAATTTTTGCACCAAAACTACGGGCGTGGATGCGGAACTTCCGCCACAGTTTCTGGGGCAAATCAGATGCGTTTCATTCGTGTATTATGAGGAGAATTGGTAGATAAGCGTAATGGCACGGTTAATGGGCTGTGATCATGGAAAACGTCAAAAAAGCATTCAAACGTGCGTTTGTGGGAGAATCGCATGGGAGAATTATGCAAAAATGGGTGAAGATATTGGAATTGCAATAGATCACATAATGCAATCAGTTTACTTTGAACATTTAGGTTTTTAATGTAATCACCCCCATGAGCATTTGTTCAATACCATGTCTCAATGCCATGTTCTTGAGTGACTTTCTTCAACAACAAAAGCAGATATGCAGCTGAATGTAGGCCTCAAACAAGGAGATTTACCAACAGATATATACACTGTCAAATGGCTTTAATGTGCTCTCGCAGAGTGTGTTATTGTTACAGAGTTATTTGAAACAGAATTACAGCCCTGTAGCATTTTGAAACGTCGTTCATCCACACCAGTCACTGGACTTTCATTTTCATTGTCTTTTGTCTCGAGATTTCTGTCTTCTCTATAATGTTGCCGTGCCTTTTAAACCCTACACCTCAATTATGCAGTAGACAATCCTGTGTGGAGTGTGTTTGATTAGATGCAGGCTTACCAAATCGAACGTTAATTTCAGACGCATTGTGGGCCCACATTCCAATCACTTCAAAGTGCCGTGCCTGAGCTCGCATGCCATACCATGGAATCAATGTTTGCAATGATATGACACCAATCTGGTTGCTGATGAGTATTTAGAAGAATTCTAATATGATAGTCATGTGCAACTTTTAGATAACGTGTAAGAAACTAATCTAGACATTTTGATTGTCCGGGATTGTGGATGTGTCCGGGAGGACAAATGGAACTGCAGAATATTCTAAAATGACCCAGGAAACTATATAACATTTAAGAATTAATTATAATAAAATTAACATCTATAATTCTCCATTTATCAAAAGAGGGACTAAAATCTCAAGGCACACAAACTGAAAAGTAAATTAATGCAAACTGATAATTATATCATTTATCATTTTACTGACTTCTTCTTCACAAAATCCAGAGTAAAACTACCAAAAATATGTTTTGGTGGGTAGTTTGTAATACTTAAATATACATTGTATAATTAGATAGATAGATAGAGAGAGAGAGAGAGAGAGAGAGAGAGAGAGAGAGAGATGCACCTAAAATGGGTCAACCTGCATTGCAGATTAGGTTTATAGGCAAAATTGACAAACTTTCAACTGTTTGCAATAAACAAATCAATCAAGAACAATTTAAAGAGCTCTACACCATTAATATTACAAGTGGTTTCTCCACATTCAACAGAAAATGGCACTTCTTGTGACTACTGCAGTCTCAAAATTATTCTACCCCTTCATGATGAGCATCTTTAGTACTTTGTAAAGCACCATTTTGCTGTTATGAACTGCTGCAAACATGATGTATAGCCAGACACCAGCTTCTGGCAGCGTTCCTGAGGAATCTTAACCCATTCCTCAGGGGCAATGGCCTCCAGCTCACTAATATTCTCGGGTTTGCTTGCTGCAGATCCTCTCGAGAGTTCCCAAGATTTTCTATGGGCTTCAAGTGAGGTGGCTTTGACAGCCACTCTTGAATCTTCTAGGGCTTTTTCTGAAATCAAGCCTTGGTGGACTTTGAGGTATGCTTGGAATCATTGCCCGGCTGGAAGGTCCGGAGACGTCCAAGCTTCAGCATCCTCACAGATGGCATGATGTTTTTTTCTATGATTTCCTGATACTTGATTGAATCTATCTTGCCCTCCAAATGCTGCTGGTTTTCAGTGCCAGAAGGAGCAAAGCAGCCCCAGAACATTACCAAGCCTACCACTGTAGGCAGGATGTTCTTTTCAGCATTTGCCTCTTCCAGACATAATGCTGATCCGTAGGGCCGAAAAGGTCCAGTTTTGTTACATCGCTCCACAGAACAGTATTTTAAAGGGTTTTAGCATATTGGAACTGCCGTTTCTTGTGCTTTTGGGTCAGTAGTGGTGTATGTCTTGCAGGTCAGGCATGGAGACCTTCAGTGTTTAGTCCCCGAGGTAACTAGACCTCACCCAGTGCTGCCACCAAGTCTTCCTGCAGGTCTTTTGCAGTTATTTCAGGGATTTTTGGCTACCTGTTGATAGCTTCCTCTTTCTGCTTTGTCCAGGCAGTGTAGCCACTGTTCCTTTAACTTTGAACTTGCGATCTGTGCTTCTGTAGGTGTCTCTAGAAACATTCAGTGTCTTTGCTATTTTTTTCGCATCCTTTACCTTGTTTGTGCAAGGCTGTGATCTCTTAAGTTTTTGGACAGTTCTCTTGACCCATATTTCAAACATGCAATCAAATGTCGCATACCTCTAGTCAGTCCAGGTACTTGATATGTTCCATCTCAGGTACAGCTGATCCAACTAATGAAGCCCTTGATTAGTTGCTCTGTGCTAATAATAAGCAAGCTACATATGAATTCTAAATCAGGAGATCTAGGAGTCTATTTATAAAAAGCAGAAAAAGTGCAGCAGTTCCATTTGTTTGCTGTGTCAAACCTTGGACTCTGGAGAGTGTTCTAACTGAAATGGGTGGTGTGGGCCCAGAAGATCTTATTACCCTCGATGCTGATTATGATTTTTTTCATTAAAGTCTGTTTTCTGTAGGTGGCTTTGTGGGTTTTCCCAACTGCAGTAAAGATATTGAGATATTGAGCTCCTCCATGGTTTAGAATAAATGAAGTTATTGCTTGTGCTGCTCAACCCGATCTCACAACTTTTCATGCAGTCATGAAATACAATTTAATCAAAATACGTGCTGCGATCCCGATTTAGGGCTTTTTTCGTGCTAGGACAACGCTTCACTAACGGATATATTTTAGGTTTAGGGTTAGGTTTAGGGACTTTCCCTGTCTCACGGCATTTCAACCTGTTTTAACCGCTTTGCAAACAAATACGA
>JBBPCY010082869.1:0-25166 GCA_037974405.1 Brachyalestes nurse
TCATTCTGCTTTATGAGGGACTGATTAGTGATCACCTGAATCAAATCTTATTTAATGAGGAAAAGTATAAAAACACTCTCCTCTCGCAATGTGAACAGTTGGATGGCAAAACACTACTAGAAGTACATCAAAGGTATTTAATGTCATTTCGTTTAAAACTAAACAAGAGATTTGTTTTCTTTGAATTATTCAAGTTCTGTAAACACTGCAATCCTTTCCCTTATTTTAAGGCATTGTCAAATTATGCTTTAAATAATATTTTTATTTGGAAATTAGGAGAAATATTGTCAGCAGTTCTTAAAAACTAAGGCAAAGCCATTCAGTTTAACACTTGTATCTATAAAAGAAAAAACCTGAGGAACTGAAGATTTTTGCAGTGATCTCTTATTTTTTTTCTCAGAGCTGTATATGGCACCTTTTCTGGAAATGTCAATTGTTAATACATTGTAGTTAATTGTTAATAAATTGTTACTGCTGACAAGGCAAAACGTGGTTCATACAAATGTCTGGGAACAGTTTTAGTCCGATCCACCAGTGTCATTATTGTGCTAGGAAATCAACTTGACACATTAGGCCCTAATCAAAATCCAGTGTAGACAATTTGAGTGGAACGAATTCTGTCACTCTTCAAAAAGGGCATTGTGTTTATACTCAACAGCCACAGGCTCATATTAGTGTCTGACTGAGGATCTGACACCAAAGACGAACGACTCTACAGTGCAAATGTACACAAAAACATGCAAGCAGTCAACATGTTAAACAGTGTTAGGCAAAGATAAAATATCAATGGTTCCTCTCCATTTGTTTAGTTCAAACTTGCAGAGTACGCCTGGTAGGAGGGACACAAGGCCGTACTGAGTTCAAACTGCCTGCAAAGATCATTTGGGTCTGGACTGATGTCACGGTCTCTAAAGGGTCTCTGCCGTTGTTTTGATCTGCACTGAAGTGCGAGTTCTGTGTTTACACTTGCCTAAACAAACTGAACTAAGAGGTCAAAAGCACTACAACTCAAATGGACTAAAGGCTGCAGTGTGAAAGCACCCTAAAAGATTCCTAAACACTAAAATGAACTTTAAGGCAAGACAACATCTAAAAGATCAAGAAAAGAACTCACATGGGTTATAGTACACAAAGTACAACCCCCGCATCACCACCAAGGACACAGAGAAATATTTGGTTGGGGTGGGTATGGAGTTGCACTGCTGTCTTTCTGCACGAACATCTTCTACATGGACGAGGCATGAGAAGCTAACCTTAACTGTGACCTCCTCACAAAACTAAAAGTCTGAAGTACTGAAATACAACACTCAGACAAAGCAGGCATTCTAGAGTACAGTGCTGTGGTCTGATGAGGGAAACTGAACCCTTAGCCTAGATGCACCAAAAGTTTGAAGGAAAAGAAGAAAAAAAAAAAAAGAAGATCTTGCCAAAGGTTAAGCATGTTGGTGGATGTAATATGCTTTGGGCTTGTGTAGCAGCCAGCAGTAAAGGAATTGTTGAGAGAAATAAAAAGAAAAGAATGTACTAGATATAAACAAAATCCCACAGTCAGTAAAAACAGCAACAGTTAAAACAACTTCAAGAAACGAAAGGCTAAGAGCTTCGCTGTGGCCCGACGTAACTTGCAATTAGATCTTTAACAAGCTGCACACACGCATATAATTTCGGAACTAGAAAAGGGAAAAATGTTCTAAAACAAGAAGAGATGTGCTGTAAGCTGTCTGTTAAAAAAACTTATTTGGAAGCTGTGATTTCAGGAAAAGGAAGTCTTGCTCTATAGTGACTGTAAATGTACCAAAAATGAAGCACATGCCACCTTTTATGATTTGTTTTTTCCCAGCATCTTAATCAAAGCAGTTGTAACTGCATTAAAAGAAATAAAATGCCATGTTTAAGTCTGGTGCGTTGGGCTTTTTTTTTTTTTACTAACACAGTCAACAAAATGTGTAATTTGACACGGGGTCCCCACATTTTCACATACCATATAGCACACCTCATGTTTCTTCAAAATCATGAAGCTAGCACTGTGATCAGCATTTAGTGAGTAACTTGCAGGCATCATGCAAAAAACAAAAACACTGATCATCATGAGTAGGATGATAGATGTAGACAGACGAGGCTGCAGTGCGTGTTATGTCACGATCCATCTCTGTCACAATACCAAACTGCTTTACTAGGCAAACACAGACGGGGAGTGGCCACTCTGGGATGAACGTGTTCCCCGGCAATGATGCGTCCACGTATGTACCTGCATGTGATCTCCGGCCAGGACGATGCGCGTGCTCTTAGAGGCCAGCGCCAGCGGCATGATGGTCTCACACTCCATGGCCTGGGCCGCTTCATCCAACAGGATGTGTGTGAAGAGCCCTTTAGATGGATAGACGGACACATACACACACAGCATTAAATATTCATTACAGGGAGCTTCACAGGAGTAAGTTATTAATAATCCAGAACTGTGGCTTATGCACACGCACAAATACACACTAGTGAACATATACATAATTTCATCAGATAGTTAATAACTCAAGCTTTTCTGTTAGACTGATCTGGTCAAAATATGTAGTACTGGTGGATGTAATGTTGACCAAGAACTAAAAAGTACACAAAGAAACTAAAGTGCCTTTATCATATGAATACACACACAACGGTCATTTTAAAATAAAAGAGTAAAGAGAGGATAAGACCATATGCACTGCAAAGTCAATATCTTTAGATTTAATACAATAAATACATATGCTATAAGACATACAGACATAAGCTAGAATGGTTTCCACTGCTCTAATAATTATTTAAAAATCTTGAGATGTACACTGAACTGCTTACACCTTGTGCATATTGGTCTTCTTTTAGCATTTCTGTGAATATACTCGAAATATTTCATCATGTTCATATAATTATCACTATGGCAGAAAACAATGATAATCTCAAACAGTTAAGCAGCAAGTTTAAAAATGACTACTTCACCAAGTCAACGGAAGACCTCTAAAGCCTCAGTAATGTGGCATTATGGAGAGATATACTAGCATTAATGATCAAGTCTACAGCTTTATTGAACAAAAGCACATTCCGGTCCAGATATCCAACATTTCTGAAGATGAACTGGGTCAGGTGCAATAAACTCAAGCTCAAATCGTGTTGTATATTAGCTCGCCAAGAATGAGAGGGATATAATGGCCGAGAAAAACAGCCTTGGTTGCTAGCTTTAATTCCAAACAGACCACAACCCCCACCTGTTAAAGTGCTTGCGAGTACTGGATGAATTCGCATCGGCAGTTATAAACTAGACACAGTATTAAAACTTTGTGGGCCACATCTTGGGATAGCTTTACATGGTGAAACTCACACAGCCCCTGGAATCTTGCCCAAAATAAAAATGTACTCGCATAACTGAAGACTCCTGACACACAAGAACAACAGATGCAACCATCTGAACATCCAGAGTTTCATTATACAGCCAAAGGCTCAACAATCTTCCACAAGCAAGTTATACACCTACATGGGCTCATTTGTAGGTAACCAGTCAGCTTAACTAGCTGGTGAACATTAAAACGAGCTGTATAAACAAATGCTTGGGAAATATTTGCTTTGCTGTGTTGGCCTGCTGTTTTCAGTATCTGTAAAGATATATTATTTTCTCCTGAACACCTCAGGCCAGTAACATTTTAAAGCCAGTAATGACTGCATCTCAGTGAGACTGAAAACTAATTATTTTTACGCAGCAATAATGGAACGATATATTAGTATTCAACAAATGAAATAACGAAATGTGTAACAGAACTGTTTCATTAGTCACAATAAAGCTTGAGCATGTAAAGCCAGCGTCATGTATGTAAAAAGAATGAATGTCTTGCAAAGTTTATACACAGCCGCGCCACCCAGTGTCCACTCTGCCGCCCACACCATGCCGTCCCCTGTGGTTCCACAGCACTACTGCCATAGAAAAGAAAATCCTACACTGAGTAGGTGTCATGCCACTGTGCTCTTGCCACCTCTGGCTAATACAGCAACTCCATGAGCTCTTGTCAGCCATGTTGCTCCAGCAGCACTGACTCTTACTGAACAGTTTATATGAAAAATAAAATAAATAATCTTTTTAAAAATTACAAAGAAGAAAAAAAAAAAAAAAACACAGAGGGAGCGGAAAGGAGAAGAGCCGAGAGTTGAAGCTAATGATGCAGAGCGTGTTAGACAGGCAAGCTGGGTCTCTTAGCAACAGATGATCTTGTGAGCAGACACATACAAGGCAGGAATTAGCCTCTCTTAATAAACTGTTACAGACCCCAACACTTCTTTCAGGAGGAAAAATCTTTTTTCTAACCAGCGTTGTGGCTGGGAGGAGGGTAGGAGATGTACTGCATGCCTTTTGGCTGTGTACATGAAAAAAAGTCATTGTGGTTTTAAGCTCAACACAAAAGCTAGCAGCAGTTTTTATGGCTCCAGTAAGGGGAGAGAGATGAGAGGCGAGAAAACAAGTAGAAGAACAATAGCACAACATTCAAAGAGGGAACAAGCATTATAAGCATTCAGCTTTGAGCAGGCTTCAGGTAGGGAGCAGAAATTTCAAACAAAAAAATAGTCTCACTACCTCACACTCAGTATAGATACTCACTAACTGTCAGTAGGCAGTAACATGGGTGCTGGCTCTGTATGTGTGTGTGTGTGAGAATATATATTCACCAGGCTCCAGATCAAGCTGACAGAGGTACTGGGAGGTGCTGAGTGTAACCACCACCACCCGGTGGCACTCTATGTCCTGCCGAGTGGGCATCTGGAAGGTGAAGTACGCTCCAGAGATCAGGCAATACTGCTGCACCACCGGGTGCACAGTCTTCACCCAGCGGTTCCTGAAGTAAACCCTATTAACACACAAAAGAGGAGAAACACACATCAGGGACTACAATTAACAGAAGCTCATGAACAATATAGTAAACAGTAGTGCTCCTCAGCATTAGCTAAATATCATCATAATTAGCTTGTCAACTCTGATGTTGACAAACTGGGATAATGCTTTTCAGTTTTAGTGACACTTTATCATGATCTATCAGTGTCACTAATGTTTAATCATGATTTATAGCTTTAATGCTATTTGACTTCATTGAAGTTATACAGGACATAACACCTAACTGTAGGCCAGCAATAAATATTCAGTAATATTTACTACACTATGTTAAACTATAATAGAAAATACTGACATTTACCATGTATATGAAACCACGGATCAAGTATATGAAACCATGCGGGGAAATAAACAAGCTAAATGCTAGCAGAATACAGCTCTCAGCTCAGTCAGGTTTGTGACACTTCCTAACTATCCGATTGTTTTTAACTCCAGTTGCAGGTCAAATAATTTTTCTACTGCTAAAAACAAACGGAGTGCAGGAGTTTAAAAAGGTAACAAGACGCCAAAGACAAGCCTGTAGCTACCACACTTACGAATAAAATAAAAATAACGTGGAACAACACCTCAGCAAACCCTTTGTGTTATCAAACTCAGTGTGCTATTCTGATTTGTTTTGGGTTTTTGTTGGTACCTGAGAGGTCTTGCGTGTGGATTGCCTGCTTCCACGTATGGATGAAGGTAGTCCTTTATGTACAGATCCGCAGCACTGTTCGAATGGGTGCAGATGAGGACTCTGAGAAAACAATTTCATAAAGCATAAATACCCAACAACATGAACAATCAACAGTTCACATCTTTACAACTAAGAAAAAAAGTGTGTCGGATTATGTTTAACCATCTTAAATTTCTTCCAGTCATATCACAGCATGCTCCAGGTACTCACCGTGTGTCAGGCTGCTTGAGGATGTGCTTGACAGCCTGGGCCAAAGTGAAGGTTTTGCCTGTGCCGTATGGTCCGATGATAAGAACAGGAGGGAGGTTGATGGACAGGGGTGTGGTGATTGCTAAAATGGCTTCCTTCTGCTTGGCATTTAAACGAGGGTCAAGCTGCTCATCCCATTGTCTACAGCAAGGAAGAGAAGGGTGTTGGACTCTGTGTGAACACAGTCTACTACACATTCGTCCCTTACAAAGTGAGGTGGACCACTCTGGTCAGGCCCATTTTTACTCACTGAATAACTGCTAGCCAGCAGAACAGAAACAGATGAGCTTTTCCAACTATACATTCATATACAGGTATGTACAATCACAATTAAAGTGAGGGTTTGAATTACCCTGTATGTTTACTGTCCAAACTACGCATCTTTTGCACTGAAGCTCTGAAGCCAGAGTAGACAAGTAATGAAAGCTAACATGTTAACTTGTGTATTGAAGCATAAAGTTCATGCCAAAAGTTTAACACACTTGCCTCAAAAGTGCAACATATATAGCAAATAATCTTGCCTGTGTGGTTTTTGACACTATACTACTTCGACACTATACTACTATGACACTATACTATACTACTTTGCTGGTTATAAGGCTCTGTTACTTGTTAGCTGAAGAAGCAAGGGTTTCCAACCTTCGCAATTCCTGGTCCATACAACAGAGCACCAAAACCTCCACAGCCCTCAAGATCATTTAAAATGCAAGCAAATATATATGGAACCTGTCAAATTTAGCTTCACTAAATCTTCAGACTCACTAAATGAGACGCCTGATTTCCTGAAGAGAGCAAACAGAGGTCTGGCTTAATTTGATAAGCTTAGATACATACTCACTATGTTTAGTCTTATTAGTGGCATAAGTGTTTGGCTTCAGAGCTTAATTTGACAGGAGCTCTAAAGCAGTGGTGGCACATTTTCACTTCTCACACATGTGAAACTGCTGTAATTTGGTTTGTGCTTGGTCTCCTTGATCTAAAGCATGTACTGGCCACCCATGCCAAGGCCAATGATCTTTCCTTTTAAAAGACTAGTTTTTAAAAGACCAGTTTTTTTATGATAGCCGAATCTCATTCGACCAAAAAGGAAAAAAAATGACAATGACTTAACAAGTTAGCATTTTGCCAACATCAACGGTCTTTACAGAAATAGGTTTTATTTTTGTGAATAATTATTACAACATTGTTGCTCCAATTTAAAACTAAAGAAGAAACTTACCATGAGGGTAAATGGATCATTATTTAAATTAGACTTTTGTTTAAAAAGTATGTTAATGTTTGCAGTTAAGACAGTTTTGCGCTGTACCTGTTAGGGCTCCAGGGGATCGTGGGCGTTAGACTAATGTCGGGAAAGAGGATACCATTGTCTCGCAGGCGGTCCAAAGCATAGTGCATCTCACACAGTGGCAGCCTGTTGAGCTGGAACTGCAGCTCCACCTAGCAGAGCGAACAGGAACCTGATGAACACACCCTACAACACATACCTACATCTGCTACAAATCAACTTAGACTGCAGTGCCTTTCAGCTCTTTAACATATTTTTCATCTTTTTTTCCTCTAAGCAATTCAAGCCATCATCTCCGAATGCAGGCTAATTTCAATAAGTACTCATGGCATGTTCATTGTGCATACTTGCATTAGCAAACCTATGAACAGCCTCAACCAGAGGCTCATATGCAAAATTGCATGCATTAGAATCCACTAATGAGCCTTCTCAAATTATGCCAGACAGCCATGAAGGATTCCACTGGGATTCCACATGACAAAGACGTTCATTCCTCTAGTCTTAGTGCTGCTTAAGTACAGTAGTGGATATGCGCGGCTGGAAGCTGCTGTAATAAATATGATGTCTCCTCTCCTTTTATGAAGGAGAGCATGGGTAATTCAGGCCAAAGCCTGTTCTTTGGAGGCCAGCCTGCTATGGCTTGTCTATAACAAAAGGGCCCTGGGAGTCAGCCATCACAATTCAATTAGTGCTTCAAGTGATGCCGACTGCTTTTGGGTAGGTGGGAGAGCTTCTCAAAAAAAAAACAAAAAAAACAAAACAAACCAAAAACGGTTTTGGCGTCATGAAAATAATCTGCCCTAAGCATGATTTAATGTTTAGACAGCAGCCCAAAACATCTGAAACTTCCTCTCTTCAAACAGGGGTATTACATATTTTAGTAGTAATAGTTGTTTCGAGCCTTTTGGTAAATCTGAAGACATTAGCATCTATATTATAACATCTAAAATTTCCTTTAATATACTATGTAAACATTAAATGTTTTAAACGATACAAATCAGCCCTTGAAACATATAAGGAATATTGCCTGCAGAAACCGCACCTTTTAAATTCAATGTTTTTGCAAGGTTACAAACCTAAAGTATGCTGACCTACTAAGCCAATAGCAGTAAACTGCTATTGCATGAATATGCAGGGCTAAACTGCTATTGGCTGAGTAGGTCTGCATATTCATGCTCAAAGTTCTAAACGTTTCAGACTAGGCTGCTTTTCTGAGGCACTATACAGGGTAGGAATTAGAACAGCGGATATTTTCTAACTGTTAAAGTAACAGGAACAAAAAAGGTTTTTAGTTTGAAGTGAAAGTTTAGAAATGGGTTGCGTCAGAAAAAAATGCCAGTTTTTTGGTAAATAAATCCACACAAATATGAAAGAGTGGACTTCACGGAAGAAAATCTAATAAAATGTCTTACCCAACTAATGAGAAGACAAAATAGTGCAGAGACTACATGAAAAGTAAAAAATTTCAGTAACACTTTACAATACATACCCCTATAAAGGATTGATACTTGATTTAGAATCAGGTTGTTAATTAGGTTGGAGACAGTTTATAAACCATTAACAATCAGTTATAAACAAGTTCTAACAGTTATCGTACATTGATGCTGGCTTGCTATTTGGCGCAATCTGGTCTTTTAGTGGTAGCAGCATGTTAAAGATCTGATGAAGTTCAACATTCTGCCTGGGAAAGGGACAAGATAAGCTGAGCAACTAGCAAGACCCGATTTCTAGTAAAATGGTGAGCCTGCATCAATGTATGATAACCGTTCCTACTTGTTTATAACTGCTTATTAATAATGTATAAACTGTCTACAACCTAATTAACAACAATGACAAACTCTAAAGGCAGTCTTATTATGAGGTGTTCTCATATGGACATGCAATCAGTCACCACTGGCTGATTAGTTTGCTCACAAATCTGAGTGACAGGTTGACGTTTGATTGGCATCCTAATTGGAGCCCTACCTGTAGTTCCCTGTCGGGCGCCAGAATGAGCTCCTCACAGCACTCCTTGCAGATGCGCAGGAAGATATAGTCCTTGGTCTTTTCCTCTATTAGTGCCTCATAGACTCGCTCCTTGGTGCTGGCGGGATGGCCTTGGCCCATCCGCTCTCGGCTCACGGGCAGCAGGAGCACAGAGTTCACCTTGGTCATCACCAACCTGCCGGCCAGGGTGTCCTCCGATAGCGTCTCTGTGAGTTTGAAGCGTGCAAAGAGTTGCCCGTTTTGGGCGTACTTGGCACCACCAGAGATGCCCGTCAACATGAAGCTGGAGACTAGCTGCAGGTTTACTTTGATGTTGAACCTGAAAAGACAAAAGGTTTTCAACACCACAGTACAGAGACATTGCCGTCCATCATATGGTTAAGCATCTCCTTCGCAAATAAGCCAGTCAAGAGTAGGGGAGGGGTGTAAGGCTGAAAGGCTTTGTTTTTGTGACGGTAGCTCCTGTTTTCTTTATTCGTTGTGGCATTGCTTTCACCGAACGTCAAAATACGTCTGCTCCAAGCAGCCTGGCATGTTCTAAATGCCAAACCTCATCTGTGCTACAATGATGGCTTAGCAAAGCCAGTAGAATTCCACTCTCAAAGAAGATACAGCACATTTCAGCTCTTACTGACTGACATCTAAAGCAGTGTATTTTTGGAGAGCTCCAGTGAATCTCCTACGCCACACTCCTACATTACTGCTGTTTAACGGCTCATGTCCACATTCAACTTTGTATCCAATATCAAATCATTAAATGTGGCAAAGCTCCCATCTTTTTCCTTCTAATTACATAACTTCAACTGCTTTCCTTACAAGTGCCCTTGGCAACTGGAAAATCACTAAGGCACCAGTGGCTCTTACATGCCACAAAGATCAATTGTGACCTCTAGTGGTTAGGACTGAGAGAAAACAAGCAAAAAAAATAGAATTTCTCAATAACATTTCTCCAAAAAATACAAAATATGTAATTATCAGTTATTGTGCCTACAGAAAAATTATGTCTCTCCTAAAAAGAAGCAAACTTGGACAGTTTTCCCCACTTACTCCACACCCCATCAATCAGCCAAGACATGATTAGTGTCCAAATTTTCCTTATTTAGTTCATAATGAAGCTGAGAGGCTAATGTGGAAGTCAATAACCCCCCCCAAGTCATTTCCATAACTACATTGGCAAAACATCTCACAACTCACTCAAACCTCATCCAACTCTTCATTAAGGTGCTGATTACTTGTCAATATAGTTTAGAACACTATAAGCAATAAAACCTCACTTCACCATTTCAGACAGCACTCGAGCTGGAGAAGACTGATCTTGGACCAGATTCCTCTATATTTTTAATGGTAGCTGCCACTAAAACTGGTTCATAAGAATCAATTCACAACACCAATGGATCAGAGCACTGTGAATAGTTGCTGGATTTTCAGTACCACATTTTCAAACAGGAGAGACACAACTCAACCAACTCGGCTATTTAATGTAATATTTACATTTATGGCATTTAGCAGACGCTTTTATCCAAACCGACTTCCATTCCCCAACTGCTCCCGGAGCAGCTTAGGGTTAAGGGTCTTGTTCAGGAGCCCAGTGGTTGTATGCTGAAGGTAGGATTTGAACCCATGACCTCTTGGTCTAGAGGCAAGTATCCTACACACTAGGCCACCACCACCCCAACAATAGCCCCCACCCCAACCATCCCCAATTGTCAATATTTTATTGGAAAGAAGCCGAGATGGCAAAACCCTGTTTTGCCTCGTCTGGCAAAATGTCACATGCCTGCTTTGTTTACAGCTCACAGCAAGTCATGCTGTCCCTTAAACCACACTGACGAGTCTGTGTCACCATAGAGAAGAGCTGATGTAGTCTCAGAGTTTTGGGGATGTACTTAAGGAACTTTAAGAAGTGAAATTTAGACACTAAACGTTTGACTGGTAAACTGGTCAACTTGACAGATAAGAAGAAAACAAAGCTATTGCTTAACCAAACTAATATCACATTAATTTAGATATGTCTTTGGCGGAGACTGCATAAAGACCAAGCCAAAAACTTGGTTTGTATTTAAAACACTCACTTGCTGACTTCCTTGTACTGAGCGATCTCTTCAATGTAGAGCAGGTCGTGGAGGCGGGACTGGTAGTTGTCACGGGTCAGGGACTTGTCCAGTACAGACTGGGTGAAGAGTTGGTCAGCAGACAGCGGAATCTGATAGCGGCTCAGCAGGCTACGCTCCAGATCCATGTTCTCGCTAGGGACAAACTCCACGATGGTCTTACAGGACGAGTCCCAGCGTTTCGCTGTCATTAGGAGCTGCTGGCGGGCCTGCATCAAGTGCTCCAGGTCTGCAGGGCGACAAAAGCATCAAAAGAAAAATCACACATAGTTCACTTCCTTAATGTTTAAAGAATCTCTCAAATAAATTCTCAGCAGGGACGAGGACACTCCAAACCTCAGAAAAACCATTAGCAAGGAAACTATATTCTCAGGTTTTCACATTCAAAGGAGTAGGCAATCAATGTACTAATCTGACAGACCAATACACAGACTTATTCAACTCCTCATCTGATATCAACTTGACAAAATATAATAAGAGACCACTTTTCCCTTTTTTCTGTTCACTGTTTGTACAATTTGTGACTGTGTATGTGTGTAAAATGCACAGGTTGCTATTCTTTTCTGAACTATTGCAGTGTGAGCGGTGTAAAAAATAAGAAATGCCTCCATGTGTTGTGAGTGCAGTAGTGTTTCTAGAGCAGCTTTTTTATGTGCTGTATTCCAGCAGCTTCACTCCTGGTTCAGTTTCTGATGGGATGAAACAGAGTCGCACATGCACACACTCTGCTCTTAACATCACTGTTTTAATTGCTGCAATTGTGAAATAATGTAAGTGTTGTGTGGTCTAACTTTTCCAAGGTATCATTTATTTATCTGTATTATTTTTCCTTTTTTTCCTAAACCTTTTTTTGTTTGGAATTTTGTGGTCAGTAGTGTATAAAACAATAGTGACATGCACATTTTACACAGACACACTCCCACAAATTACAAAAGCAATGATAAGGGAAAAGAAATGATGAAATCTCTTTTTCCATGGCTGTGTATGTAATATGACATCAGTTAATAAAACATGGAAATAAGGCTAATCTACACTGACCTAGAAAGTATCAATTGTAAACTAGGATACCGTCTAACACAAAACAAAAAAAAAAAAAAAACATGTGCAGGGACACTTTATACCTTCGATTGATGCTGCATCTACCATCACCCTCTGCATCAGCACGGGTTCAGAGCCAAAGTCAAAGACTACAGTCTGCCGGAAGGTTCCAAAGATCTCAGTATTGAAGGCCACCTCCACGATGTAGAGGCAGTGATCCATGCCGTTCTGCACGAGGCCTGCTCCACTCCACTCCTGACACCCGCTCTCACATACCTGCTGGGGCACCTGAGCAGAGGCGTCCCCTGCAGACACGGCTGTGATGGAGAAGTGTGGCCGGTTGGCATCATAGAGCAGGGCAATCCGGTGCAGGGTTCGGGCGGGCTATGAACGCCAAGCAGAGGAGAAGATTAGTCATGTGGAGGGATCAGCATGTAGATAATGAGTCAACTCTGTGGGCTCCATACCAAGGACAAGACAACCAGACAGGGCACTAAAGGAGGACAATTGACCCTCAATCTCCTATTCACTTCACTTTTCATTGAAGGTACAAGGGGTCCTCGAGTCACGACACAGATCCATTCCTTCAACAGTGATGTAACCCGATTTTGGTGCAAGTCGAAACACACCCTAGCCCAAGTCACTTACCGATCCGAACACAGCTGTAAAATCATAAAAACACAACTAAACCACAGAAGGAAGGAAAACTCTCTCACTCATACGCTGTATTCTGGGTATTCTTCCGCTGCACGCAACCAAACTAGTTCGCTCGTGGAGTCCGTAAGTACGAGGCTCGAAAAGTCGAAGTTCGAGTCTGTTGTAACCTGAGGACCTCCTGTATTTACTTACATTTTCCTGACACTCAGGGCACTGACACGCAAGCAAATAAGGAGATAGGATATGGAATAAATCCTGAAGTAGTGGTGTAGGACATATCAGCAGCCAGTGTACTATTCACTGATAAATTGTCCAATTTAATTAGTTTCACCAGTCGAATATAGAAATTACAATCACAACTGAATTTCTGCAAACTGATTTTAGCATGCATGCTTTTCTACAGCTCACATAAATAAATAGCATAGAGGATAAACCCATTGCTCCACATGTAGAAATCTGAAGTGCCTCTGGATAGAGATGCCTGCTTATTCCCAAGTTTACAATAACTAATGCCTGAATTAGCTACATGTTGGCCATTTAAAACGAACCCGTTTCATTCTCACCATAGTTCAAGGATAGACTGTAGTGTGAACGTCTACCAAAAACAATTCAGCGGTTATTGGTATAGGTATTGGATGTGATACTTCTGGGTTGACTGCAATAGTTAAACAAGTGTTCTACCCACCAGAAAAGGAAATATGGGGTAAACAGGGGACACTTGAATTACAATTCTCTATTACTACAGGAGACCTACCAAGTCTAATGTTCCTGCTCTTCCTCTGCCTACCATCTCCTTGAGCAATGCCCTTATGCCCTCCATGCCACTCAAAAGAGTTGCTATAATACATCAGACCCCTCGCAAGGTGTTCTCAATATACTTGCCCTTGGTTAACACACACAAAAAATGTTTAAAAATTTCCCAGCGGTCTGCACCACTAATTAACTGGTAGTAAAAGTAGGGCCACATTCAGAATGGCTGGAATGTGGCAAAACATTCCTTTAGTCAGTTTTAGTTTAGTTTCTTTAAACCAGTTCTGTCTGAGGCATCCGCTTGTCTTTTTTTTTTTTAGGGTTAATCAGGAAACAAGTCCGATTTAATATGCTCACAACATTTTCTAGAAGAGACGGCAATATGCCTGAACGTATAAACATGTATTATATATTTTGGAAAGTACAATGATGCCACATTTGGGAATGCTTTTTAACATTCATATGACATTTTCTATTTAAGTATTTCACAGACTGAACTGCACCATATCCAGTTTATTGGGACCAATTATGCTCTCTTGGACGCCCTACTTTGTCAGGAACGTCCTCTGACAATACAATCTCTTGATGATACCAATGACAAGCTTGAAAAAGCTTTTTGTATCCTAATGTACTGTATTGATTCTTCTGGCCATCACTTCTTGCTAGTGAAATATGATCAAATACTAATGATCCAGTCAGTCCATTCAGTGCCATGGTGGAAAACTCTAAAGCTCCTACCTTGCAGTAAAGGGAAAACGTCCATGAATGGGATGATTTCTTGGTGTTGACGGTGACTGACAGATCTGAGCCATGTTCCACTGTAACTCCATCCACACAGTCATTGAGCTACAAAAATATAGAGGAGGGTGGTTAATCTCAGGACATTAGCACCCTCAATGCGACACAGAAGTAGTAGATTTAAGTTTAATGTGATATCAGCAACAATAGCCATGTCATGGCAAAAAGGCAAAATAAACAACATAAACGATCAAAAACAGGAGACTTAAACACACAAACAACCAAATAAATAATAAATAAATAACTCATGTAAGATTCTTTAAATTAATATTTGACAAAAAGTCCAAAAATCTATGTGGTGGCATCTTATTATCAATACAACAGATCATATGAAATGGCAGCAAAGCATCACAGATACACTATTCTTGAATCAACGAACTACAAGTCCCAAATAAGCAACATTCATCCCAATACTAGATTACATCCTTACTGTACCAATGAATGATGGTTTTTGTGAACTGGGAGCAGTAACTGATCTTTATTAAAGAGCATACCACTTTCTCTGGACTAAGAGAGTTGATCCACTTCTCAATGAGAGCTTCCATGTAGTTCTCAGTATAGTGCTTTCCTTCCTGCTGCTGCTTCAGGCGGATGAGTCTGGAGGCATAACGCCGCTGCCACTCGGTTAACTCCTCCTGAGAATGGGCTGATGTGCACTGAGCCCCATACCGACACAGACCCTGCTCTAGAAACCTACACAGAAGGACAAGGTAACACAAAACTCAGCACCAACATTATAAAGCACAGGACAACATATAAAGCACAATAACTCTGCTGTCAGGAGTCTACTATACAGCTAACCCAGAGTAAAACTGAAGTTTGAGTGAGTTTAACTTCTCTCTTTATCTTTCCCTATGTTATTCGCACTCACATTTTTATATTTGAAATTCTATTACAATTTTGTACAATAAAACAGACCAAATGAGGAAGTGCGTGTGAAATTCTGACCATCATTTATGGTGTGCATAAAGTGTTCGCCAGCATCAACCACGGCAGTTTGATTCATATACTTGTGCAACAGCATATTCTCAGAATTCAGGAACCCGCCAGACCACCATGGAAGAAACCATGTGCGTTTGTTTAGAAACGCAACTTACAAGCACAGTTTCTATTAACTTTCAGAGCATTGAATTTCAATGAGTTACTAACTTGTGTCTTCTGTGACCTGTTGTGTTCATTTTACAGCTTGAATATTATATTAGCTAGGTAGTGACCAACAATCAGAACAATACTAGCCACATACGCTGCTTGTAGATGAGTAAGACGACCACAATAACTAAATCTTTGCTCTGACTGTTGTAGTTTTAGCATTTGAATAAGGAAGGTTACACTTTGTGTTTATAATGCAACGTTCTACCTAGAGTACCACTATCTAAATTGCAGGCTATTAGCAGAATTGTATCCGCGGTCATACAAAAAAAACACCGTAAAGATTAAAAATGTTATGCCACAATCCTGCACAGAAGAAACCCTCCACAGATTAAAGCCATTGTTCACGTTCAGGAAAAAAGATAAGCTCTGGTTCAATAAACATCCAATTCCAAGAAACCTTTTCCTGAAGATACTGATACATTCCCACATGTCAGACCTTGCTTAAAACTCTACCAAAGGAACTCCATCTCAATTAATATAATTTTGTTAAATAAAAGGGGTCTGCTCTCGTATGAATATGCAAACACAGGAATAGCAGTGGACAGGCTGGGCATACCTTTTGCACAATGTGTACTCCTCACTGCTAGTGACTCCTCGAGGTGGAGGCCGGAACTGCCAGCCCTCGAGAACATCTGCCCCAAGTGCCGGGCAAACACAGATCAAGAGACAAAGAGGAAGAGAAAGAGAGAGAGAAAGCATGTCAGTGCAAAACCCAAGCAGTCATGAGACAAGAGCTGAAAACGGACTTTTGATTTTTGTTGTGAAACTGAAACCGTCGGTAGGGGAAACTCACCCTCCTCGATCTCCTCCGGCATCTCCGTCACCATCTTACTGTTTACGGCCTGCCATTCAAACAAGCTTCATGACTCAAACTCATATTTCAGAAAAAGGTCCCAAAAACAAGCCAAAACCTCAGACAACTGAGGTCAAACTAATTTATAATATAGTGAGGCCGGAGTAAAATGATGGTGAAACAGTGGGGCACCGAGTCTGAGACTTGTTTAGACATGCCTCATTCGGCAGAGCCCGGTCTCTAGAACAGGATGTAGATATGACCAATATGAAAATAACACTAACTTACCTCAATTTCAGAGAGGAGTATTTTCAGCCTCGTCATATCCTTTGCCATGATTCCATTCTTAAATAAAAAGAGATTTGTTAAGCACCACAACTTTCATGCTTTCAGGCTTCATGTTCAGTTGCAACAATCTCTAATAAACAGTTTCAAGGGATCTTCGTTTACATTCATTCAAACTGTTCAAAAGTTTGGAACGACTTTAATCATTAATCTTTTTTTTTATTTACTACAGCATTGTGGAAAATCCAATTTATTTCAGCAATAAAGTGTGTCAGCAAAAGCATGTTAACATTAGAATAAAAACAAGAAAGCATCAAGATTTTAGCTTTTTGTAAAAAAAGTGTTGACATTTTGTGAGCTGGTTAAAAGAACATGGGTTTGGTTCCAGAGTTCTCCTCAAACACTACAGCCGCTGCATGGACTTTCCATGGGCAGCACACCTGATTTAATCTAATGAAATACTGATTGAGCCAAATCAGGTATTTGGTTTCAGCTGCAAGTAATACTGGGTTTCCACGAGGAGACGTCTGAAAATGGTTAAGAAACACACACAATACTTACATAAAATCGCCACTTACTGTATTTATGTTAGTAGTATTGTACACACAACTCAATGCAGATTTAAATAACCTGATATTTAAAAATAGTTCAAGTAGTGAGCTGATCTTTAGTATTAACTTTAGATGTGACTTTTTGCAAATACTTTTACTTATTTTTTATACATTGTGTGATTTTGGGTATTTCTAACAAATAATAAAAAGTATTTATTATAAAAATAAATCACCTACCAGCTAACATATCAGTAAAGAAAATGAAATCCACAGTTGACACACCTCTACTTTAAGCAACACACACTTTATGGTTTGATCAAAAGTAACTGGATATAAAGTACAAAAATATTAAGTGAATACACATACTGTATTTCTTTATTTTAGATTATTTGTGTAAAGTTATCTTCCTTGAGGTTTGATCAACAGTTCTGAATTAAGAGGTGTTCTATAAAATATTCAGCATATTTTTTTGTATCCACATTTATTTGCAATTAAGCAAGACTCACACTAGGGGTGCACACAATCAGAAGCAGCCAAACAAACAATCTGCAATCAGTAATTTATTCATTTTGTGAATTTGGCCAATCTGTGTTGCAGTTTTGCGACATGATAATGTAAAAAATGGGATTTAATAATGCATTTGAATGTCACTGCTACACCTACACCTAAATGTTGTAGCACAATTATACATAAGTCTTTGTGGTAAATAGCCAGTCGCCACTTACTATCAAAGTAGCAGTTTATTCGAACGCTTTTGTTCAAACAGGCACCCGATCTTCAGTATTAAAACTTTAATCGTAACTTTCTTTTATGAAAGTGCATATAATTTTATTTATGTTTATGCACAGTGTGAGCTTAAGAAATTTTTAAAAAATTAAACAAAACAAAAGATTATAAAATTACATAATGGAACTATCCATAAAAATCCACAACTGACACACTTCTAATTTAAGTGATGCTCTGGTAAGGAAAGAAAGGAAGATTCATTCACCAGCGGTTCTCCATACAGAGCTTTAGAGAGAATGCTGAGGACCTCCTGTAGGCTTCCATCCAGCAGCATGTTCTGAAGCCCAGCCCGGAAACTCCCGTCTCCTTTCCCCAGCTCCTCAGCAAGCACTACACACACGCACACACATACACACACACACACACACACACACACACACACAAACACACACACAGTGGAAACAGTCCTTGCCCTTGAATTATATCTAACATTTTTTCCTAGAGAATCTCAGATACAGAGTGTGTAAAGAAAATGAGGTGGGATTCATGCTATTTGCTGAAAGGTCTGAACGAATAAATCAAATTAATCCAACACCTCTAAAAGGACAGGTTCAAACAAATCCTGCATTCTATAATCAAGGAACTCAGAAAGCTTGCAAACACCACTCACTGCGGGGGCTCTCTGGATGTTTAAGAGACCACATACCAGTTCATTCAAGTTAAAACTTCTCATCATCAAATGTTCTTCATGGAAGACAGTGTGTAGTACCAAGGCTAGAGCAAACCTGATCCACAGGCTGCCAACCGCACACATTTCTACTGTCTAGTGTGTAGGACACACTGTCTGGTGAAGCATTTGATTATCTCTTTATCTTGAGGCCAGCACTTGCACTCACTTTATAAACAACACAAGTTACAGACTCCAGCTTCATTGGAACATTTATTTAAAGGGAAATGCAATTTATACTCACCGTGCTTACAGTCCTCATCAGCTTGATCATAGTCCTTCTGAAGAAAGAAGACACACCAGATGTTATGCTCTCACTCAGCAACGGGCAATTCCAGTTAGATGAGCAAAGAACTGCCTTGTATCTGCACTGCTCTTTTAAAGTTGACTCCATGTACCATTTTAATTATCAAGAATTTTGGGGGGAAAAAAAAAAACATCAAACTGTATTGGAGCAAGACGTTTGATGCCCAGTCTTTGCTGTCAACATAAGGAAACACTTTGCACCTAAACCATTGCCAGCTGTTTGGTGAAAAATAAATAAATAAAAGTCCAAATGTCAATTGCTTCTAATTACTAAGAGGTATTTATTAGTATTAATTCAAATTTTGTATACAATCCAAGGCACTACACATGCTCCCAAAAACTTTCAAATATAAAAAGCATACTTTTAAAGAACATTCAACTTAAAATAACCAAAGAAAATGCATAGTTGTAATCTTAAGCCATGGAGCTGGCACACTAGGCACTCACCAGCTGGAGCAGGGCTGCAATTCGGTAGAGCAGAGCACGCCTGCGGAGGAGGGACGTGTTGGGGGTGGGGGGGCATGGTCCCAAGGCCAGCAGGGCCTCTGTGCTGTGGGCCACCGCCGCCTCATACTCCCGTCTCACTAATGATCCAATGGCTTCTTCACATGACTTCTGTGGTCTCCTGTCCTCCATGACTCAGGGACAGAATGTCTGACGGAGAAATAGAAAGTGGAGGAAATATGGAAACGTCCGAGTTCAGGCCAGCAATTCCACAGACCTGCACAGTTTGGATGTGTTCCCTGCTCTCCTAAGCAAACTAGCAAGCTATTCCCGAGCCAAAACAGACATGATGGAGTCTACGCAAAGTCCACAACTTGCAGTTTGTGGTCGTGCTTAAATGCATAGTGAAGTGAAGTATTTCTAAAATTGAGGGGGGATTTTCTGCATTTTGACATTTTTCCCTGGTTACAGCATAGGGATATCATCAAGCAGTATCCTCAGAGCGGCCTGGCTGGATTCTGATGCACTATATCTTGATGCTCAATTCAGGAACAAACTGGACTGTAAGGTTGCTTGTTTAACTTTTCAGCCAAATTGACAGGACAAACTTGTAGCCAGGAAAAAAATTAAATCATGCCAAAATAGTGACACTGCAACAGCTTGGTGACACCTTTCATAAATCAGCCATAAAAGTGTACACAACTATTTCTTTAGCGGAAGATACCACCCACACAACAGGCCTATAGCCACAGGGCCTTTGAATTTGTTGTAAATAGAAAAGGAGAGCAAAACATCAATATTTTTCTCACACCTCCAGTATTCCTGCCATGCCTAACGTCACAGTATACAGCTGTTGTGGAGCAACTGATGTGAAGTCATGAGTTAAAAAGTTAAAGTTTTCCTTTCCATTATAATTAGGTCGCAACAGTAACTTCCAGCTGGCGTAACCATGCCTCTCTAAATAGACTTTCACATTTTCCAGCCTCAGACAAGCGAATCAGGAATGCTTTGCAAATCATATTCACCTTACTACAAGAGCAGTGCGTGCCTCTCGTCGGTGAACAACGGGACTTTTTTTTTACTTTTTCTGCAGAAAAAGCACCCTTAGACTAGATTACACACACAACTGCAAAATGGTTTAAACTTAAAAACATTACAGTTTGTTCACCAAGACTTAAAATCAAGGTCCGTATCTTAATGACGAATGCCACTTTCCCTCAAAAGACAACAGACATTGGAAATCTGTGGAAATGCATGTCATTAGGCAAAGGGGCTCTGTTAAATCTGGGCGATATTGATCAAATATCAATATTTCTCAAGAAATGACCGCCCTGAAGTATTTGAATAAAACATTCCGATGAATGAAAGCATGTTTCCAGCAACACTGGGCTCGAGGAATACTAAACAGACCTGACACTGCTTTTTTGCTCTGTTTCAAGCAAACTTACTATTTAGTTATACACTGTAAAGGACCTAAAGCACCCAGCAAATGACATGGAGCACAAACTGAAAAATCAAAGCACTTGGCACAAGGGTGCTGAGTTTTATGAAATAATGCCCACTATCAAACAACACCTTCAAGGATGAAAATCAAGACTATTGTTTGCCAACAAATTATATATGGCCCTGCATTACTAGATCAACAAACTAACCTCATCTAATCACACCAAAAAAGGCAACACAAGAGACTTAGAAATATATAAACAGCCTATCTTTGGATTCCGGGTCAGTTAATAATAGATGTCCCTTCTGAGTGGATGTGTGGGCGTGTGTTGCATGTCCATCAAGTAAGAGAGAAGGGGGTAAAACTAACAACAACTAACATAAGTCTTTCTGTAACACAACACAGAAAAAGGATCAAGCTCTCAGGAGTGACACTTAACATTAATCATGATCACCTAGACCTCTACTCACTTCTCAACTTGTACTAATTTGTCTAACATTTCGTATACTGTAATTCCACTACACAGTCCAGCCCATATACTCATTTTTGAAGTCTTGACTCCTTTTACTGTTTCCCTCAAGCTTTTTGGGGGGAGTTTTTCCCTTTACCACTATATCACCCTCTCTTTAGGAGCAAAGGAGGGGGGGGTGGATTTCTCTAGGGCTGCTTTTGGGGGACAATGTGTGTTCCAGATAGCAGAACACACAGAGACACACTTACAGACACACGACAAAAACTAGAGCTAAAAATGAACAGTATTAGTTGTTCCAATTAATCTGATCCTCCAGAATAAAGCACGGGTTGGTGGTTATGCTGCGCCCGGGCTGCAGCGCGACGTCTTTGGCTGTAGCTGGCTACTCTCTCGGCCTTGAGCTCCAGTCGCCCCCGTAAAGAGGTGCTAACACCACGCAGAGCACAACCACCACACACCACAGACTGGTAGAGGTACACAAACACACACAAGCGAGTGACAAACAAGAAGTAAGTCAGAGAGGTAAAGTCTGGGTTTGTTGTCCAGACGGGGGCTTTAGCCAGGCTGCTAGCTCTGCTCGGAAGCTCGCTGCTAAAGGCCCTTATTGTGCTTTCAAAGCTGCTACGAAGGACACCAGAGCTCGTCTGGGCTCCTGACACACACAGAGCCCACCACCGACAGTAACTCCGTCCGAGAACAGAGGCGAGGCACCGTCTCCTACCGTTCAGGAGGCGCCCGGACAAAAAAGGTGTAGGAGGAAGTCTGCGCTTACCTAGCTTTACTTTCTACGCCATCTTGGATCCACTTGTCAGCCGATCGCACGGCATGATGGGGAAACAGTTCTGCGCCGCCCGGCTTCCTGGAGCACGACCGAGTCCACCGGCCTGAGAGACTTCAGGAGCTGTTTATCTCTCAAAAACCAGGAGAGCCCAGCTCAAACTCCCCTTTATAACGTGTAGGACCGTGTGTTAAACGCTACAGACTGGTTCTCCAACTGATCCGTTTCGACTACTCTTCTCCTCAGTCTTGTTTGTGTTGTGAACAGCAACACACCACATAAAAATCACATTTCTTCTCTTTTGATTTTTGACCAGTTCAGAAACAACAGCTGGAAGGGCATTTTCTGGTGCGTTATTACTGTTTCTGTCAATGTCTGCTGCCACCAGGCACCAGAGGATACTCCAGTGTCAAGTATATAAATATACCCACTGTGTTAATGCATACATATTTAGCCACTATGTAACTACATATACAGCTCCGGAAAAGATAAGAGACCACTGGAAATCCACTGAAAACCATTCCATGCCAGTGTCTGTAAAATTCCTACACAAGCACCTTATTCTGCTCGATGAGGTACTGATTAGTGATCACCGGAATCAAATCTTATTTAATGAGGAAAATATAAAAAGTGTAATCAACACTCCTGCAGTGTGACCAGTTTGACGGCAAAACACTACTACAATTACATCAGTTGATTATTGCCATTATGGTTGAGTGCGTAAGAGATTTTAAAAAATTATTCAGGTTCTTTAAAAACTGCATAATTTCTCTTATTTTAATGTATTTGTATTTGGAAATTCTGAGAAATATTATTTATATATATATATATAAACAGTAAACCTCTGCTTATTTGCGGCTTCAGTCTCTTGCAGATTTTTCTGAGAACCAAACTAATAATTATTTGCGGAAACCTCCGCTTTTTTTTCTTTTGTGACATAAGGCCTCGTCCACCACGCCCCCTCATCCTCCTTCTGGGTTGTTTATGTTAGGGCGCAGTGCTTAATAAGGCAATCAGACGCTCCTGAACGGAACATAAATTCAGCTACATTTCCATATAAAATATAAATATAAATGTTGTGGTACTGTCCAGAGAACACAAAGAAAGCGTGTCTTTGGATGTTGAAATACCGCTGTAATCAGAGACTGGAGGATTGAAAGTAGCCAAGAAAGTTATTTATTTCTCCTTGCTGCTGATTGGGTGTTGCCTTGTGACACAGTCATCTCCCCCATGGAGCAGCTCTGGTGTTCTAGTGATTTTTGTTTTGTTCTTCCTAAAGCCCTGTATTTTAATTACTGAAAATTAAAAAATTAATTGAATTTATTTTTTATTTAATTATTAATTTAATTTATTTATTACTGTTTTTACCCTGCTTATAACAAAGAAAACAACAGCGCATATCAAAGTAAAGCATGTGCATTAATTACAGTGCTATCTAAACAGGGGCAAAATCCATGTTTTACATTCTAGCACTGTGGGAGACAGCAGTTCAGTGTAAACTGTACAGTACAAATACAAGTTTACCTTTACATTTTCTTTAAGGATAATGTATTAAGCTGAGTTTAAAATGTATTATAGAAAAACAAGGTACCCTCAGAGTCCAGAGCATAGGGGCCAGAACCATTATAGCTTTATAACCATTATAACCCCCGCCCCCCCAAAAAAAAGCATAAAGCATATTATTTGCGTGTTTCTAATCATTATCAGTGTTATATCGCTATTCGCGGGTGTTACATTCCTAGAGTACCCGTGTATAATAGAAAAACCGCGTTGTTGTGTTTTGGTTCAAAAAATGCCTAAAAATAGTGTAAACCCTAAATATCCCCCCAAATATGCTCACAGAACAATTTCATTTTAAACTCAGTTTAATGCATTACCCTTAAAGAAAATGTAAGGGTAAACTCATATTCACCTCTTTTCATTTAATTAACACTGAGAAACACTGAGATTATCTACGGGGGAGATTCTGGTCTGGAGCCCCACAGACACTTCAAACGGCAGCAGCAAGGAGAAATAAGTAATCAGAATCAGAAAACTTTATTGATCCAGGAGGAAAAAGCATTAGCATTTAGCATTAGCAGCGTGCGGCAGCCAAAACAAAGGTTCATACACAAAATAACTCTCTCTACCCACATGTACACGGGACACAGCTTACTAATACTAAATAAAAGTATAAGCCCCGCTTAATATTTGAAAATTTGGCTTTATTTGTTTATATATTCATTAGATTTTTTATCAGACAGGGGAGAGAAGATAGAGAAAGAGAAGAGAAAAAAAAGAAAGAAAACATGACAACAGAGAGAAAGAAAAAGGGAGAGACAAAGAAGAGATCCAAATGAGAGTAGCTGCTACAGTGTCATTGCTGTGACTGCTGCATCTGAAGAACAAGAAGCAGCCACACAAACACAGAGAACAAGGTACAAGCCCACAGCAACACTAACAGCACAACAGAAGCCTGAGGTCATGGGTAGTTTTGTGTGTGAATACGCAATTAGCTATGTACGTGTGTATGTGTGTGTGTGTGTGTGTGCATATATGCTTATGTGTGCATGAGCATATATGTGTGCGCATGTGAGTGGTTGTGTGTGTGTGTGTGTGTGTGCATGTGTGCATGAGCGTATGTGTGCGCATGTAAGTGGTTGTGTGTGTGTGTGTGTGTGTGTGCGTGTATGTGTGCATGTGTGAGCGTGTGTGTGTATATGTATGTATGAGTGTGTGCATGAGCGTATATGTGTGTGCATGTGAGTGGTTGTGTGTGTGTGTGTGTGTATGTATGTATGAGTGTGTGCATACGCGTATATGTGAGTGCATGTGAGTGGTTGAGTGTGTATGTGTGTGTGTGTGTGTGTGTATATTTTTTCTCAATTTTTTAAATATCTCTGAAAAGAAGACACCCTAAAGTGACAATACATTTTATGGTGTCATCTAAGGCTATTTATTTGATTCATTGTATGATATCTCATGATATGTCATCATAGAAAAGTAACAGGACTGACAGTAACAGGGTTGACGATTTCAAGCTAATTTGCCTCTAGTTA
>JBBPCY010082876.1:0-25166 GCA_037974405.1 Brachyalestes nurse
CATGGTGAGGTAACAATTGTCTACATTTTAACAAAGATCCACCAATTTACCCTATTTAGAGCCTAAATGCTGAGTTTTACCAGTTAAATATTTGTACATTTCAACAGCAACAGTCTTACAGCATCAGCCAATAAAGAAGACAGCACAATCCATCTCAGTTTAAAGTGCCCAAACAAACATGCTCCTCCTGCATATACATATACATATACAATCTCTTGCCATTCAAAGTTTAACAATGCAGTTTCACATGGTGTGAGCTTCATACACAGTGTCACATTTTCAATCTCGGAGCCGGCTAGAGACGCACCCATCCCCCATTCCCTACCCAGCAGCATTGTTGTTATTACAAAATAATAAACTGAGATTTCCAGAACCACATATTTTCCCCATGATCATCAGAGGTGGGTGGACTAGCCTAAAACGTCTGCAAAAGAAGCCTAACAATAAACAACCTCAAAACCTCCTCATGTGCACATCACCTCCCACTCTCAGGTTCACCAGAACTGTTCATCTGGTGGTTCCTAAACATCACTGGGGGAGGGGGCAGATAATTTAGAGCCTTGGTGGAAAGTCTCCAGACCTTATAATGCCATCTCCCAGGAACAGTAGCTACTAGACCTAGACCCTCAGTCGTGGTCATAGATATCAAAAGCAAAGAAAAACACACTTCTATAAGAAATGTCTGCCATCGCCTCCATGAGTATTTCAGTGTCTTTGTCATGTGTCTTTTCTAGATTAAATACAGACTGCTGAAGCTTTTTCTGAAGCTTAACAGACATATTAACATGTATGTGACCTTGTGTGTTGCATTTCTACAGCGGCTCCTTCAGCAGATAGACCTGACATAGAGCTGCTGCTGTTCACTGTTTGATAGAATCCCACTGCTGCTTGTTTCCGCAGTCAGTGATTAATCTAAAACTTCCAGAGTGACCAGAAATCACTAGGCAATCTATCCTTGCCCTGAGGGTACCCCTTTACCCAGGACTTCCATGACTGTTCTTTCTCTTCTCATTTTAAAAGGCTGTTTACACCTTACATTCACATGTGTTATTAGTGATCACTCTAATCACCTTTGGAAGCGATCAGAATGGCTGTTGACCACATTCAGGCCAGGTGTAATGTGTCTATATATGATGTATGAAGTCTTCTGAGTGCTGACTACACCCTTAAATAAAGGTGTTATATAGAGGCATTACAACTTAACTCTGAATGTTTAAGGCAAGACACTACAGACAAGGTGATGCTTTTGGTCATTTTTCAGATGTTGGGATAATTCATATTTTTATAATTTAATTTAAAAGGCAGTCAAAGCGTATTGTTTTGCTGTGTTTAGTCAGTTCACTCTTATATATTCCAAAATTTTGCCACCACCTTAATGAAGGTTTAGCTCCGGACACACTCTTGTAAACACGCCACTGAAAAGTCAATTTTCTGTAGCATCTAAATAAATTATGCAAATATGTGTTACTCATTTGTAATAATAAGAGTAGTGGTATAACACATTCAAATATTGTGATATAGTAATGCTAAAATCACCTCGTCATTGGTACAAAGGCATTAGGTATATTTGCCTCCAAAGGCTACACACATTTTAATAGATCGCATCTCCATATTTTCTAACATCTCAGTTCTGAGACCCATTTTCAAACTGTTTAACTCTTAGTGGTTCTCCCCCTTCAGAACTAAAGAAATCAATTCCTAGAATGTCCATTCCTAACCACATTCTGAAGGATTTTGCTGAAGGATTGTCCATTCCTAACCACATTCTGAAGGATTTTGCTGAAGGATTTCCTAATATATTCCTCGCAACTGGAATCATTGTAGATTTTGTACAAAAAAAAAGATCTTTATAATAACAGATCAGTGTTTTCTTCTTTAAACAATAAAACAATAAGATTTCTATAATCAGTTCTGTAATGTCTCCACACTGCAATAATCATTTTAATTCTAACATCTTCTGAAGACTAGTTTTGGGGGCAAATCTATGCACAATTAAACGGATAACATCTCTTATAGGAATATAATTTTTTCAATTATATTTTTCAACTTCCAATACAAAAATGATTCATAAGAATATAAAAAATAAATTGGCAAAGATTCGTTGTGATATCTGCTGATTTTAAAATGATCACCAGTAGTGTCTTGCCTTAGATTCTTCTTTGCCTGGCTACATGGTTTCTCTACGTGATGAAGAACCTTTTATGGTTTACTGGTTCTAAATGCCACCAACGAAAGGGTTTCCACTATTGTTATGAGTCAAAAACCCTTTATAATATACAAAATCCTTGCGTAAGTGTGCTGCACATGAGAGGATAAATAAAGGAATGCATAATGAAGAATATGCTGGCTGTGCCTTCTTGCACTCTGAGGCAATAAAAGCATTCACGGCCGGCTAATGATGGAAAAAAGGAAACCAAGGGCAAACGACACACAGTGGGGTCCAACAAAGACCTGAAAATGCGAGTTTTAGAGTTTACAATAACGTAAACCAAAAAAAAAAAAAGATTCTGCACTATTTTCGTTCAAATTTAATGGTACAAAAGGTCAGATTGGTACAAAAGGGTCTGTTTTTATCTTAACCTCTCCATTGAGGCTTGAAAAAAAAAACCATAATTCAATTCAATACCATTATTAAAGTAATTTATTACAAGTATTAAAAGTATTTCATACCAACACAATTACTGCTAAAAGAGAGAAAAATGAAAGGCAGTAATTGCGATACATCAGCCATTACATTAAAACCTCTGACAGGTGAAGTGAATTACATGTATTCTCTTGTCATAGTGGCACCTGTCAAGTGTTGGGATATATTAGGCAGTGAGTGAGCAGTCAGTTCTTGAAGCTAATGTGTCAGAAGCAGGAAAAATGAGTGAGCGTAAGAATCTGGGTAGCTCTGACAGGGGCTGAACTGTGATGGCTAAATAACTGGGTCAGACCAACTCCAAAACAGCAGGTCTTGCAGGGTGTTCCAGGTATGCCATGGTTATTTCCAACCAAAAGTGGTCCAAGGAAGGGCATCCAGTGAACCAATGACAGGGTCATGGTGCCCTCTCATCACCCATCCCACCAAACCGCTACTGTAGCACAAGTTCCTGAAAAAGCTCCTGCTGGTTATGCCAGATAGGTGTCAGTGCATTGTAGCTTGCAGTGTATGGGGCTGTGTAGCTGCAGACCTAACATAGCGCCCATACTAACCCCTGTCCACAGCTAGAAGCAATGGGGCTATGAACATCAGAACTGGATGGACGCAGTGGAAGAAAGCAGATCAATCATGTTTTCTTTCACATCATGTGGACCTGGGGAAGAGATCACACAGGATGCTCTACAGAAAGACGGGATGCGATATGATCCTCTGGGCAGTGTTCTGCTGGGAAACCTTGGGTCCTGGAATTCATGTAGATGTTACGTTGACAAGCACCACCCATCAAAACATTGTTTCAGACCAGCTATATTCCTTCATGGATATGGTTTTCCCTAATGGCAGCGGCCTCTTTATCCTATCAAGCATTTCTGGGATGTGCTTGACAAACAAGTCCTATCCATGGAGGCCCAATCTAAAGGATCTGCTGCTAAAGTCTTGGTGCAGATACCACAGCAACACCTTGTGGAGTCCCTATTTTAGAGGCATGAAGGGGACATACTCGATATTAGGCAGGTGGTTTTAATGTTGTGGCTGATCCAGGACTGGTACATTGAGTAAATCATAGATTAAATTATTACAGTCCGTTTTCCCTACATTTGTTGACGCTGATAATACAAATTGTAACGTCAATCAAAAACAGTTAAAACAGAAGCATCTTCACTCAGATTTTGGACCCCACTGTATGTTTTGAAGTGCTCTACATAGGAAAATAAGATTTTCTCTTGTCAGAATGCAGGCTTTAGGGAAAATGTAAACAGAATCCAGACTAAGTATATCCAGTTACGATTCCAGCACAAAACAGACTCTTAGACTCATGTTGCATTCTAGTCTCCTCTTTGAATCTCAGCTGCAATTGTAAAGCAAACTTGAGCAAGAGGGCTTTATATAAATGAAAGGGATTATTATGATGATGATTATCATTATTATCATTAGTAGTAGTCTTCCTCTTTTAGGAGTCATATGGTCTAAAAAAAAGTTTGAGTGTAGGCAGCATGAGCAGCAACAAAGGGGTCCAGGCACTGGACCAACAAAAGAGAGTCAACACCCACCCCCATTAAATAAACAAACAAACAAATACTGTAAATCCAAATAAATAAATAAATAGAATTAATAAATAAATGACTTAAATAAAAAATATATGGAATTGGTAAATCAACATGAATAACTAAAGTGGAGAAAAAAGTAGATTATTAGTACTTGAGTAAAAATCACAATTTCAAAATTCCTAGAAAAACCTTGAAGTCCTAGAAGGTCCAAGTGGCAATGAGTCTAACTACCATAAAAAGGTGTTTTTCGAGGGTTCTTTGGTACAGGCATGCATCGAAATGTGAACACAAAAAGAACCATTTGAATGTTTGGATGCTTCTGTGTTCTCTATGATGGAGAACCACAGTTATATAAAGAACTTTTTAAATAGTAGCCAAAATTCTAATGTTATTAACACTGTTTTTAGTACAGTATAGAACACTTTTTACATCAAGTGTAACATAAATGTTTCTTTAAATGTTGCTTTTTATGAATGATAGTAGTGGAACCTTTTTTGGTACCATTTTACTAAAAGTATACCAAAACGGGTTCTGTAAAAAACAATAGTGGAACCCTTGTTGGCATGAAATAGAAGCATTTTAACTACAAATATAACAAACAGGGTTCTATAAAAATGTAAGCTTCTGCTTGTAATAGTGGAATCTTTTTTGGTACCTCTCAGAATAGTAGTGGGTGGTAAACTGCTTTATCTGCAGAAAAAAAAATCTCCCTGACAGCTATCCTGCAGGAAAGCTAGGAAGAATTTGTGTCAAGGAGAGAAGCTTTGTTTCTTTTTTGGAAGAAGTTTGGCTTTAAATAGGCCTACTTGGAGCAAAAAAAAAACATTCAAAGTGAAGTCTGCCGTGCTGATGGTGGTGGTAGAAACACTAGCAACTTGTTTCATCACATCAAAAGAAACGTCCTGGAATATCAAGGCAGCTGGCGATTCCAGTTATCAGAGGCAAGGTCGTCGACCAGCGGGGTCTCTAAAACACTCGGCACATATCCAGACTTTAGCACTGTCACCAGGATCTGCGTATGACTGTAATAGCAAATGCTGGTAACAAAGGCTGTTTAACTCTTAGAACAATTTCAACGAATACAAACAATGTAAGTCAGTTTAAAACCAGTGTTTGCTCTCATACACGCTTGGCGCGCCGCCACTCAGCCACTCTCCGGACCCCCTCCCTCTGCGGGTTTCCCCCACCCACCTGTATTGCACATTTTATTTTATTTATATTAATATACAATGCACAGAGAGCTGTCCACACACTCAGAACAGGTTAAATCTCACTCTTATCTTATTCCATACTTTTCTATTTGCACAGTTTTGTTTGTTGTCTTATGTCTGTTGCACACTACGTGTACACTGTGGAACCTGAGCTACACCATTTTGTCTTTCTGTATACTTGTATATGGTTGAGATGACAAAGTTCACTTTGACTTTGACTTTTGAGACGATCCTTCTTTGATGCCATTTTAAAACCCCAGTAGTGGTTATTATTATTACATGTTCTAAGGGTTAAGCAAGGACCTCCTGTCCTGTAATGGTAAAGCAGATTAAACTCAATCTAGACCACCGTCCACAAATGCACTGCAAGCTTGAATTCATCCCGACATCAACAGGAGCTGTGTGTCAGAACACAACTGTACAAAACTGGACCGGACATTAAATGGACCGGACGTTAAATACTCTTCCCGCACCCTGTACAAAGTCCGAGCAATGCACAGCTGAGTCCATATAGAGCAGGTCACTGTCTGGAGAATTCAGTGAGTGATTTAATGGCATCATCAGGTGACTGGTGTGACCGGACAGAAGAAAACAAAACATCTGAGGATGATGAAGAAGCATCATTTACATGAAGACAGCATAGACGACCAGGATAGACGACCAGATTTGTGAGCTTCTATCGGTAAAGATAGAAGAATTTGTCATGGAAATTCAAGCAATGGTAAGAATTATGACCAAATTACAAATCACCTACGAGTCATGCCTAGTCTCCAGCAAGCTCTACGCCTAAACCACACTGAGCTTTTACCGCCGATGAGAATGTATTCAACACGAAAAATTTCCTGCTGGGTGCTAAAGGATAATAACCAGACCTGATTCTGCAGACATCACCTCGAGTTCACGTGAGAAAACAGCTCAAAGGTAACTTGACCCACTTTGGTTTATCTTTAAATCAGTGCTTGTGAATTAGATTTGTCAGGTTATTTTTTATAAATTAAGTCACTGCAAACCTACAGAAATAGGTTTACTGTTTTCTCATTGGTTTTTACCGGAAGGACCATTCAAAATAGCGTGATAACCTGAAAGTGCCAGAAATATTAATTATACAGTGATTTAAATTTCTGCTTATACCACCCACCACTTATATTCAACCAATGTTACTGTTAATGTAACAAAAAGGGTACAGAATCTTGATCTGTAAATCTTAATTATGTTGCTGACTTGTAATAGTGGAACCTTTTTTGGTACTTTACAGAGATATTTCTTTTGTGATACAGAACCAGTTTTACTAAATAAATATCAAAAAAGGTTCTATAAAAAGGGTTTTCTTACTTATAACAGTAGAACCCCTTTAGAATACTACATAGCATCATTTTTGGTTCTACATCGAACTATTTTTGCCAAAAGTGTATCAAAAAAAAATCTATAATTTCCCTCATAACAATAGTGGAACCCATTTTGGTATTTCACTAAGAGTGAAAAGAGTCTATACAGTACTGCACAAACGTCTTAGGCACCTGCAAAAATAATGTTTAATAACTGTTTAGATGAGTAGAGAGCATTTTTGTCACATTAATGTTACTAAATATCCGAAATAAAACTAAAAATACTAAATACAAATAACTTTCTACAGTAAATAGTGATGTTATGTTCAGTATATCCGTGTGTTCCTTGTGGAACTCCAGCATGACTTGTAATTTCATCACAAATCTAGTTTGACTCAATCAGTCCTTCGTAATCAGGAGCTGCTGAAGGAGTTTCACAAATCAATGGCTGATACTTGATACTTTTTACTGCTTTCTTAATTTTGAGTCTGAATTTATCTTTGCTAGCAGTAAGACATGAGAAAAATGGCTTCAAACATTTTGCGTAGGTGCCAGAGACTTTCCACAGTACTGTAAAATGCCTCTTTGTACTGTAGTGGAACCCTTTTGGATACAGTATAGAACTGTTTTGGCTGAGCGTCTCAAATCAGTGCTGTGGTGAACCATGTCTTTGAAGGTTCTGCAAAACAGAGGAGGAAGGCTTCAGCAGTTTTTTGAGTTGTCATGGCTCTTCACTGCCTTGAGCTACTAAAGAACCCTCTGAACCTTTTTTTAAGGTCGTACCCACCTCTGCTGACCACACAGGTAAGATCCAGGTCACTAAAATGCAACGACTGATTACTGATTATTGAAAAATGGTCAGTCATTGAGGATCTGTCCCGGGAGTCCCTCACATTCCACGAGCCCGGTGGATGTGAACGGTGTAATGGTGTCCAGCGAGATCTCGCCATCGCACTCCTGGGGCAGTAGGCCGTGCGCGTGGCCCCGTATGTGGCGGCGTGAGGCGGGGGACGACACCGAGACCTTGTCGTGACGTGCGGCCTGCTCTTCACGCACCTGCTGCTGCTGCAGATTGACAGGCGCGTCCTTCTGCAGTGTGGTGTCGTGATGGTAGGACACGAGCTCGTTGCTGAAGTTGACGGCCTCCACGGTGGCGGCACTGGAGAAGAGCTTGTTGCAGCCCAGCAGCGAGGAGAAGGCGCGGCGGAAGTCGGCGTTGAAGGCGTAGATGACGGGGTTGAGGGACGAGTTGGCCCAGCCGAACCACACAAAGATGGCGAAGGTGGTGTCGCTGACACAGCGGCAGAAGGGCACGGCGCAGTTGAGCACGAAGAAGGGCAGCCAGCAGCACACGAAGACACCCATGATGACCGACAATGTCTTCAGCACCTTCGTCTCCTTCTTGAAGGTGGTCTTCAGTGTGTGTTCGTCACCCTGCTGGGGTGCATGCGGTGCCCCCGACTGTGCCTGAGCGTGCCCGGCTGCGCGCTCTAGCGACGAGATGCGGCGGATCTGAGTCTGCGCGATGCGGAAGATGCGCGTGTACGTGGCGATCATGATCAACACTGGGATGTAGAAGCTGATCAGAGACGACGAGATGGCGTACGTGCGGTTCAGGTTGGCCTTGCAGTCGCCGTGCCCATCACCGTCACTGCCACCACCGACTTCCCCACCTTCCTCGAGCTCTGCGCTCTCACCACCCTGCTCGTGCCAGTTGAGCTGCACCGGGATGAAGGAGATGAGCACGGAGAGCGTCCACGCCACGCCGATCATCGCAAAAGCCACGCGGTGCGTCATGCGGCGCTCGTAGCGGAAGGGGCTCGCGATGGCCCAGTAGCGGTCCACGCTGATCATGCACAGGTTCAGGATGGACGCCGTGGAGCACATGATGTCGAAGGCAATCCACACGGCGCAGAAGCGCCCGAACAGCCAGGAGCCCGCCACGGCCGACATCGCTTCCCACGGCATCACGAGCACGGCCACGAACAGGTCGGACACGGCCAGCGACACCACGAAGAAGTTGGTGACCTTGGAGCGCAGGTGGCGGAACTTCACCACGGCGGCGCACACGAGCGTGTTCCCCAGCAGCGTGGACACGATCAGCAGGAACAGGACGAACCCCAGCAGGGCGCGCGCGCTCCCACCACCCTCGCCCTCCGGATCCTCGGCTCCGTCCGCGCGTACCACCGTCTCGTTGGTGAGGTTATCCACGCTCTCCATCTCCAAAGCGCCCCCCGGCCGGCGTGCGCGCTCTTTACGCGTCCGTCCGCGCGGCGCAGCATCCATCCACTCGCGCTACTCACGTGTGGCTTTTTCACTTTTATAACACTTTCTGCCCGTTTTCATCCTTCTTTCTGTCCGTCCAGCTGCACGCCGAGCGCGCCCGAGTCTCATCTGAAACACCGAGCCTGAACTGACCGCGCCACTCTCTCCACGGCTCTCCCGGCACCCCCTGATTGGCTGGTTTGTTCTGGACCGGTGGACGCGTTCGGATTGGTCACACCCGGGGTCCTCTGCTGATCTGATTGGTCTGCCTCCTTGCGCGTATATGTGCTCTGTTTTTCTGATTGGTTGGATGTTCATTTGTTTGCTGTTGATTTTATGATGAGTTTATGATGAGTTTGTTACAATTAAAAGCTAAATATACCCCTTTACCAAGCAATCTTCAAACCAATCACAAGCGAGAGCGAATGGACACACATCGATAATAAAAAATAGGAAAACCGCTCAAAAAACAATCACCGCTCAAAAACCAATCACAACAGTCCGCGAGAAAACGTGAACCAATCACAAAACGATAAAGGAAAATTCAGCCACCTTCTCAAGCTTTCTGAAAAATTAAATGGTTATGGTGTAAACAAAGTCATCCAGAGCGGTTTGATGTGAATTGCTCCGTTCTGGAGAAACCCACCCTGTAAGGATTGTTCATAGTGGGAGGAATGGAACCAGACAACCTGTATGCTCTTAAAAGGTTCGCGCAGGGGGTGTTATTAAGTGTAATGGTTACTGATGCAAGATAAGACTTTTTTTCACTTTATCAGATGTCTTAATATTCTTAAGCTCGTAAAATCAAAAGTCAGAAAATTTTCACCTTTATAATACTTTAATTACTGAAAAAGAAATATTTTCAGTTGAATGCAATCAAAGCAATTCAATTTACACTACGGACCTAAAGCCTGATTTTAAAAGAATAAACAATGCTACTTTTTAAAAATTTTACTATAAAACAAAACGAAAAGAACAAACTGGTTTACAATATTTTATAGTCTGTAGGAACACATTATTTAGCCACAAAGGCTCAAACTACTGGTTTTGAAGAACCCAGTGTATTGACATTCACGTTTGTTGACATCCTGTTGGATCATTCACATCCTGTTGGATCATGGAAAAAGAAATGGCACTCAAATTCCTTCTGGTTTACATATCATTGGACAAAATTTCATCCTTCAACAGGATGATCCCAAACAACTGTGCCAAAATGATACCCAGTACAAAGTAAAGCAAAACTTTCCTCCCCATGTCCTGTCCTCCCCATTCTCCAGAGTGAGCGTTTTCAGTTTTTACCAGATTTACCTCAGTTCCCAGTCCATGCCAGCTGATCCTTTGGGCACATGCTTGGATTGGGCACTGACATAGCTGAGTGGCAAGCTAGCTAGCAAAGTTATTGTAGCAAGTGATTCAGGTAGCTAGCTTGTGAATTCAACCAGTCAACTGTAATGAAACAGCACTGGCATAGCAGCAGCTAGCACACACTTCGCTTGCAAGTCCATCTTATATAACATTAGTCAGCTATTTCAAATGTTAGAGCATTTAAACGATGATCTACAGGCATCTTAATTAAGTTGGTGTGACATAAACAACAATTTGTGCCTTAATGTGGACATTAAGGTAGCCCTGTTACTCTTGTTCAATGTCTTTTTGCTAGCAACAAGAAAGCAGTAAAAAGCATTAAGATTTGTTCTGTTTCTTAAAAGTAGTTGATAGTGTGTGAGCTGGTGAAGAGAACACAGGTTTGGTTCCAGATTCCTCCCCTGTTCCTCCAGCCGTTGTTTGGATTGTGAAACTCCATCAGCAGCTCCTGATTTAATTTAATGAAGGACTGTTTGAGTCAAACCAACACATTGATTTAGATAAACCAAGCATTTATTGTATAATGTATTTGCATGTTTTCAGCTGAGTTTTATTTAGTATATTTAGTAATATCAATGTGAAAAAAACACTCACTGCTCATCTAAAGTTTTTTAATATTAAACACTGTGTAATGTACAAATGTCTCAAATCCTTTTTGTAGCACCACCTACTCAAAATGATTAATATGATTTTTTTTTTTATCATTTAAACAGCTAATTAGGCACAATTAACCAAAAAAATTGTTAACTCTTTTTTTGTACTGCAAAAATCCATAAACATACATATGGATCATTTTGTAAATATTCAGATTACAAACATATTAGCAAAAATGTACCTTTTTTTTATCAGCAATACGTGTTAAATATATAAACACCTTCATGGTTAAAGCAATTTTGTTCTTTAGCAAGGAGAAACATATTACAACTCAAAAATTATTCACTTTACTTAACTCTGACTGTGGAAAAAAGTAAGACATTTTTCTGCAAAAAGAGTTCGTTAACAGAATCATCCATCCTTAAGATTGCTGGGATGCCTTCCAGCTGGCTTTGTAATGAAATTAGATATAAAACTCATATCTAGTGTTAGTCTATCATGGCCTTTTTTTTACTGTCGTTTTCTTCACTCAAACCAATGATTTCCAACACCGGATTTTACAGTGTATGTGTGCAGGACACATATATGTTTTCTGTGACTATTTTTGTGCTGGGGCTCCTGCTTGTTCATGGGACATCATGCCTGATTTCTAATCTAATTTGTGTCATGAATCTTTAATGGTTCTCGAGAACAATCACACAATGTTCTCGTCTTTCTCGCCGTACCTTTTGTGAACAAGATCAACTGAGCGATGCATGATTATGCCATGTGACGTAAATGATTAGTGTTTTTTTTTTTTCAAGATTGCACAAAATTCATTACCAGTCAGACACCTGGGGAAGTTGTGTTCATTATTATTAATGCAATAGCTAAGAATAATCTGTCTTTATTACTTTGTGCGCCGGGACGTTTAAGGAGGAAAGTCTTTAAGTAGAGAGGACATTGATGAAGACAGTGGAGATGCTCGTTTTGAAGGCCTTGTACAGTTTATGATGCCCTCATAAGCCCAAGCTTATACTTACAGATGGATTTTACTCATTTTTCAAAAAATTTCAATAGGAAACAAAGGTATGGTTGTCAACCACACAATTATGGAAGAACAAATGTATTAGGCCTGATACTTCTAGCCTATGGAGACACTGTTTTGCACACTACATGAACTACTCCTCCATTAAAGGAATGCTTTGAGCATTTAACTGAGTAGCCAATACATGTTTGTTGTCAGTATATTGTTTCTTCAGTTTAGAACTGCAGCTGCATAACTAATCTTAACTAGGAGTCAATAGTCACTCAAATAGCCCAAACTATTTTTGTAAAAATACATCTCCAAACCTTCTTTCAAACTGCTGAAACCACATCTAGCTGTTGAGTAAGGTAGTACAGACTAGTACGTGTGGTTTAGAACATTTTCCTTTATGAGTAGCAGCCTGAATTGGCTCCCTGTAGTGGTGAAAATTACTTTCACTAAATAGCTTATTATTTTTGAAGCTCACAGTAAGTCATGCTGTGTCCTAAACCACATCCACATGTCTGTGCCACCTTAATGAAGAGCTGGATGCGTTTTGCACGAGAAGTTTTGCTTGACATATTTTATGGAAACAATTTGTGCTATTTGGATGACTATTAACTTACGGATTTTTAAAAGGTTTTAGTCTGAAAGCTTTTCTCACAGCTGTTGTAAAACAATGTATTAGGCATCAGGTATAATCACTGCATACATGAGGGAGCTTTTAGATGATCACACACAAAGACACATAGATGTCTGGGCTCTGTCAGAACTTAATTATGCAGAAATGCAGAGAATTTAGTGAAATTTCCACTTTGAGTCTTTCATTTGAATTGTTTATAGTTATAAAAAAGTGTAGTTGTATAATTATATTATTTTGCATGGTAAATATATATCAAGGGAGTATAAGCAGACATGAAAAACTCAAAAGACATGCGCAAAATTTCTTGTTTATTAAATATATAAAAAATTATCAGGTTACATTTTCTATAAATATTGGTTCAACTACTCTTTCATGTTGATGAACTGGGGTCCAGTTAACAACACAGTGAAAAATGCAGAATAACAGCTGTGTGTGTGTGTGTGTGTGTGTGTATTGCAGCTGTGTTGCAAACAGACCGTTTTAATAATTAAATTCTGATGAAAATGTAAAGTGTAATTTTATATACATTGACAACTATTACTGCTTTCCACTTACTAAACAGTTCTTTTGAGAACAATTTACAGAACGCCAGTTGAGTTTATGCAAGTCAAAATTTTTTGGAATGAACCTCAGATCTGGACAGGTGTGAAAAAGGAATTGGAGACTTTCCAGTTATTGATTTTGCAGCAGGTAGACAAATGCGATGGACTGGTCAGTGGTCCAGTGCCATGTCAATAAACCTTTTTGAAATGTGAGAAAGATGTCATTGACCTTTATCCAAAATTCTAAAGCATTTTCTTCTGTGCTTTGTTTCAGTAACAATTAAACTCTATAATTAGGTCTGAGGGGGTGTAAAAGTGGGTCCTTTGTGTCAGGGCCCCACTGAAAATTAGGTTTCGATTTTTTCGATCTTTTTTTGTTCTGGTTGAATAAAAGACAGAAAACCCCTTTGTCGTTTACCATATTGACTGTGGAGCCACACAAGAAGGCCGCTTGGCTCCTGAACGGCCCAGGCGCCACCTGGTGATCGTATTCCTAAAGCCTGGTAATCATGGTTCTGTAGATGTTCCATTCAGGTAAATATTATATAGCACGTCTTACAAAAGGCATTGGAACAATTCAGCTTCCTACCCTTTTATACTGGAGATAAGGTGGACATTTTGCAGCCCCTTTTAGCATTTAACATAGATTACTTTGAACAAAGCCATCCAAAATTGTGTGAACTTCCACAATTGCCAGTCTGCTGTAGGGGATAATTAGGGTCAGAAATTTCCACCAGTTGGATGCCCTATTTGTAAACCATCACCCTGACCCTTCAAGGTCTGGTCTCCCACACAGAAGTTTGTAAGTGCACACCATGCCTTGGTCAATGGAAACTTCTGAGAAACACTAAAAATGAATTATGGATGCTCATCAGTTTGAAATTTCTGAAGACTTTGGCTCAATCCCCTGTCAGGCAGACAAATTTCATGTTAAACGTTTCAGGAGTTATTGTCAGACAAAAATCATTTGAGAATGGAACAGAATGCTCTGGGAAATCACATAGAACTCCAGGGTAAGGTATAATGTGCTTTATAGGCCTCCTTTAGCCTGGCTAATGTCAGTGTTCATGGCCCCACCATGAGGCAAACTCTGAACAGGAACAGCATGCATGGAACAATAGCTGGGAGGAAGCCACTATGCTACAGGAAAAACATTGCTGCCTGTTTAAAGTTCCCTTCAGACCTTCTGTTTGAGCCCGAATACTACTGAAATTATATTCTGTAGGTTAATGAGACAAAAATATTACATAAAAAAATGAGAAAATGTTAGACAAATACTAAGCATGCACTCCAGTATAAGAACCTCATCCCAGCAGTGAAACATGGTGTTGACAGTATTGCCTTCTGGGGCCGTTGTTGTGCTGCCATTAGATCATTGACAGAGCTGTGAATTCTGGACTGTATTATCAAATTCTATAGGAAAATGTCAAGGCATCCGTCCATGAATTGAAGGACAACAGAGGGTGGGAAGGTTAACAAGACAAGTTCACTAAACACGGTAGAAAGGAATTTCACATTGTGGACACAAACTTTCCATTTCACCGCTTAAACATTGTATTTTACACCAAAGACGTAAAAAGAGAAGAAATGATAACAAAATACATTTAGATTTTGCCAATCACTCTAGGTGGGCATCTAAGACTAAAACACATAATTTTTTCTGACTTTTTATTAAAAAGTCTACAATGTATAATATTGTGCAAAGTTCTTATACGTTATCATTATGTGCAATATCATGAGACGTTTTCTAAACAGGTGCTGAGTCAATTAATTACTTGCAATATCTTGTGTGCAAGTCTTCAACATTACTACTTAGGTCAATATTACTTTTTCATTTCTTAATATTACTACTGATTTTCTAATAAGTGCAATGACTTACTCCAAACTACCATTCGTGTCGGTAGTTTTTCACTCAACTGTGTTACTTATACAAAGTATTTATACCAAGCCTTTTTAATTTCGTTTATATTATATTGTTCCTGTCTCTGTCTGTCTTTGCAGTCACTACACAAGCAATTTTCTCTGGAATCAATAGTTTTCTGATTCTGATTTACCTGTAGTGGGGAAACTTACCAACTTACCAGAATTGTTTACAATGTTGACGTACAACAGACTTCTGAACCTATATGTGTCTACTGAGTTTAAAACATAATGCTGATAATGGGGAAAAGTAAAAAGTATTAATTTTGTCACTCCACGTATGAATGTATTCAAAAAGTTACATTTAACACCATAATCTGCCCTAAAACACTTTCAAACTCACACTCCCAAACCATTTTCAGTAAACACTTCCCGTCTGGCTCCACTCACTACCATTCAAACGACTTTGTTTACGTCTTTACCGTTAAATTACGCCTATGTTTTTATTTTTTAACTCCAATTTAGTGTCACGAATGAGTCGAAATGTAGGTGTAGAGACTCCTTCTAGTCTGAAGATGTCGCTTTAACTCCAGTTAAGTCCTCTTTCCAGGGAAAAGCCTGTGGAAAGACGCGACGTCATTCGGTTCAAGATGGCCTCTGTGTGTTCCTGAGGAGATCAGACAGAATCTGGTTCGGAGCGATGGCTCCCCTTCTCCTCGCGCCTCCGTCTGTCTGCCGCGCGAGGGGACAGCGCGGGCGCGAGCGTTTTCTGACCGCGTGCGCGTGCCTGTGCGTGTGCGTGCAGCTCGTGAGATGAGACCCCGGTCCTCTCATGCGACACGGCCGCGGGCTTTCCTTCACCTTTCCGCCGCCCGGGAGATAGATGGATGGGAGTAGGAGGACAATGGCGAGCACCACCTCTCCGTCCTCCGTCCGAGAACCTCCGGAGAATCGCCTGTTGAGCGACTCCGGCGGGTGGCCCCCCTCCTGTTCCTCATCCTCCTTATCCTCCTCCACCACCACCACCACCACCACCACCACCACAGAGAAGCCTGGTGAGCCTGGAGCAGGGCGTGCTCCTGCAAACACCAGCTTGGGTATGAAGCCAGAAGGTGAAGGAGGCAATGAAGAATCTGGACATGGTTTGGTGAGCTACACTTGGACCACCACTGAGAAAGACTATGGGGAGGGCATGGTCAATGGATTCCCTGAGCCTGCACCCTTTGTGGCTATCTCAGAAGGACATGCCACAGCTGGGAACATGAATGGATTGGCACCTCCACATCAAAGCCCAGAGATCTCTGAGGTGGGGGATGGTGTGAGGGTCATGGAGGCCAAGCAGGAAACCGACCCCAGGCCATTCAAGGATGACGTATGTCCCGAGCGTGACCAGCTCCCTCCAGCAGTGGCATGTGCCTGCAAGCACCAGCCAAAGTGTCGTTGCATGGCCTCGACGGCTCCCACAGAGAGCTTCAAGAGGTTTCCGAACGGAGACGTGATCTCTGTTGGCATGGATGGTTTCGAGATGAGAAGTACTCTTGAGCATGAACGGATATGCACCCCCGAAGGATTTTTATACCAAAATGCTGCTCCGGACAAAGGGGTGAGGGTGGGGAATTGTGGGTTCTTGGTCGTCAACACTAGGTCGTTGTGGGATGCACCAATGGGTGGTCTTCCTAATTTCGGGAGCGGGCCTGAAAACTCCCGCTACTCACCTGGTTCCTGTGAAAGTCCTGGCCAGGAGAGCGGACATGACAGCCTGGAGGCTTCAGATTCAACCCAGCCCCAGCCAGCAGCCGGCTGTGACCGTGACCCAGGGCTGGACACCCTTTCTGACCTGAGCAGCAAGCTGTCCATTTCCCCCTTGGCTGAAAACATCACGGAGGATTTCGGAGACGCCAGTTTCTCTTGCAGGCCGCAGTCGCTCAGGACTAACCCCGGGTACACGGTGTCACTGAGCTGTGATGCCACCCCACTCAGCCCTGAGGATGACGCCGGGTTCTTCGGGGACGAGGGTGGCATGGACGGTTCTCTGAGCTCTGGGAACACTTACGAGGTTACCCGTCGGCAGAGCGCCCCTGACAAGATGCCAGACGGCATTTGTGTTGATCCTGACTCCTCATCTGACCAGAGAGTGACCAAAAGGCATGGCATTGCAGAGTTCCTCACTAGGTAGGCCTAAACTAGTACCAGAACACAAGTTCTGATGTACTGGTTTTGATTTGTAAAATTGGTCATATGAGGGTTGGGACAGAACTGGATGACCTGCAAATACAAATTGAAATCTTTTCACCGCTGATTATGATCAGAGACGTTCGGTTAAATCTAGTTGTGTATTATGGCAAAACAAATCTAGGTAAAAATGACATTAACTATGTAGACATGCAAGGTCTCTGACAGTGCTTCGCCAGGCCCAAGTAGTAGTAAGTTCTTTTTTTCTACTACCATAACTTTTTATAATAAGATGTAATTACCTGATTTTAAAATTTTGATTTAAATTAGACATGACATTATTATTGAGTTTTATCACCACATCACTTCCAGGGCCTCCTGGAAGACCAATAATATTGTGTATTTAATTTTTTACTGTTTAAATCTTACCTCTCGTTGGTTTGGTGTGTTTGAAGGACTGGAGCAGGGGATGATTTCCACAAATTTTTTAAAAATTCTCAAAATTTTGGTGATGGGGACCAGGTGTCACGGTCTCTACAGCAGTCTTTACTGTCCAAAAGTGTCCGTGAACACTTTTCAGACATCTGGTTCCTGACACCAGCGCTGTGAAGTTTCTCTAGACCACTTGGAGTGGCTTTGATTAATTGTAATGGTTTGATCATGAAGGAATTTTGGCAAATTGGAAGAATTGTAGTTTGAATCTCCTCCTCTTTCTCTTCAAACTTCTCATAAGGAGTTTGATAAGCTTCTCATAAGGAGTATTGTGTGTTAATCATCGTTTCTGCACTGCTGAAGACTACAACATGCAAATGAGCCTTTAGCCAATCTTGTGTTTCTGACAGGGTGACCACTCACAGCTCCAGGTGAGTTACTGGGTGTTCTGATGATCTTTTTAAAGGGCCCATATTCTACATTTTCCTTCTGTTCCATTTTCATGACATTTGTTTGGGTTTGTGTACCAAAATGTATTTAATGTCTTTAATTATCTTTCATTCTTTCATTATGGTTTTCCAACCTTCGTTTATCCTTTAGAAATATGCCGCTTCTGTTCATGTGCCCTTAAAACTGATATATGTAAACAATCTCTTTTCTGATTGGCTGCCTGGTATTGCACGTCATGTAAATTTCAGCATGGAGGTGAAACACTTCACCAGGAAAGAACAGGGCTAAACTGCTGTAGTCTGGAGATACACATAAATGTATTGGTTTTGTTACATCACAAAAACTGATTGGAAAACGGGCTGTTTTTGCAGCTTATAGACTGCATGGATGGGGCAATGAACGTACATTCTGAAACTGAGAAAAGTGATGATGAGGACCTTTTAATATATTGAAAGTAGCTGTATAATCACAGTGCTAGTATTTTGTTCATATAGTGCAGCCCTGTTTTTCCCTAAATATTTTGCCCATAACTCAAACTGTACGACCTATGAGCAGACTGTTGAATAAAGTCGAAGGGATGAACAGACTTCCGTAATTCTAGTACACAAGCAACATTGTGCCTCACATGCTCTGGTAATGAGTGCCAAGGCCTGTGCTGGTTGAATGAGTCGCGTCTGCCTGCCCTAAGGGCTCTTTGGGCTTGTGCTATATAGAAGTTCTGTGGTCAGCAGTGGATATTCGGACGACAGAGAGACAGCAGGACAGATTTGTTGCTGGAATTGATTGGTTTGTTCCGCAGCTGTGTGTCCTGGAGCCTGTTCTCATTTTCCAGCCTCTGGGTTTTTGATTTAAAGTGCCTGTCAGCTCTCTCAGGCCTGGTCCAAATGACTTTTTCAGCCCTTTCCGCAGAATGGACATGAAGTTGTCTCATGTAATCCACAGAACTAATCGTCACACTTCCTGTACAGTCTGTGAGAGACATTCCCACTGATTTCCTAATTCGCTGAGCGTAGCAGAGCTGGCAGAACACTCACTTGCGTATCACATTATCTGGACCCGCTTTGCCAGTTTTCGAACGTCTGACCACGTCTTGACTGTAAAAGTCCCTGCATAGTTTAGCTAAACAGGTTTTCTGCTATTCTCCACTGCTGAAGTAGGTAGACACTGCCTCCAGATTAGATCAAGAGGTGTTAAAGCAGCCTTTTGTGTGTTAAATCATAATGGAAGAAGTGTGGTGGTATGGCCGTGAAGTCTAAAGACCTTACCTGAACATTCAAAAGTGGCTTCAGCATGAAGCCCTCCAAGCTAAAGACATCTACGTTTACCCTTCCTCTCGCTTTTGGTGGTCAACCTGATGCTGTTGGGGGAAAGTCCTTATTGAAATTAATGCGACTTTTTTAAATAGCGTGGCCATAACCCACAGGTAGAACATGCCCTTTCATAATTTGACTTAAGCAAAGTAAGATTAAAGTACAAATCTGAGCTATTACTCAGTAAAAGGTTTTTTTTACTCCATGCAGTTATATACTACATAGCTAGTTACTGTAAGAGACCCCCGACATTTAACTTTTCCCTGCTCCTCTGATCAGAAAGTTAACTTTCCTTTGCTTCTAGCTGCACTCATGACTTGTGTCACATTTCTGCATACCTCCTTTCTCGCTGTCATGTAGCCTCTTTTTAAATAAAGGGGTAATTCATTCATTTTATTTGGTCACTGAGCATCCATAAAGCTGCCACTCTTCTGTGAGCATGTGAGTGAAGTGTCAGCTAGTAGGGCTGCTTGATTATGGTACACACACACACACACACACACACACACACACGCACGCTGCAGACCCGAAGTTTGGTCCCACCCTCTATTTTTTTAAATAATATTACAATATGTTGCTTTTTTTTTAATTATGTCAAGAAAGCAGTAGAAAATCCTAAAACAAATATATAGTCTGTAGCAGCACATGTTTAGCCACAAAGGCTCAAACTGTTGGTATCAGGTCTGTCTTTAATTCATTTTCTTTGTGTGGGATCATGACGAAAGAAAAGTGTCAGCAAGTATCAACAGGTTTTCAGCATCATACAGTTCCTTCTGGTTTACGCAACAGGTTAACTGTTCCCACGCATTCTTCAAAATTGTGCCAAAATTATATCCAGTCCAAAGAAAAGAAAAAGTTTTGAGAAAGATGTCTCAGCCTCCCCAGTCTCCAGAGCTTTCTCCCACTGAGCTGCAGGGGTGAGCGGGACCCACAAGCTTGAAATGAGCATCCAGCAAATTACGTATTGGGAGGGTTTAGAGACAAGTTATTTCCATATATTACTGGAAAAGATGCGGTGAATCTGTGCTGCAGTGATAAAGGCAAGGGGGGTTATTTTGATGATACTCATGGATAAGCTTTCACATCCATTAAATTCTCTTTCAGTGTATATTGTTACATTAAAAACCAAAAACAAGTACTTCTAGTGTTTTCTTGTCATAACATTTTAAAAGCGCAACGTATTGTTTATTTTTTAAAAACAGCTGTGGGTGGGCCCAAACTTCTGGCCTGTAGTGTGTTATATTTATGAAATGTAATATTTATTATTATTTATATTATTGGCAGGAAGTATATGCCTTCACCCTTCCAGACACTATAGTGTAACTGTGGTGGTCCTGGCCAGTGGTTGGAATCAAACATAAATCAGTTGGGTTGAAAACTGGAACAAATTAAAAAAAATGTTAATTAGACATTTATTACATTTAAAGGCGTTCACTGTTTCTAAACATAATCTTGAGGCTTGTTGGTCAGTCAGTGTACAGCACTAACGCTCCGCTGTAGCCCTGAACACACAGGACTAGAATAATACTTGTGCTTTGAATAGATTATGCACGCATTACTATGTAAGCTTTATGCTAATGAATGTTATGTACTGTGTATGTATCATTACCGACAGTGTTTCAGTTTTTGTAGGCTATTCATTATAAAAATGGCCATGAATAGAAAACATTCTCTCTGGTGTTCTTCTATGTGGAGAACCCAAAGGAATTTTAATGTCAGCTTTTATGAGCTGGGCGTCATAATGTCCTGCTGGGTTAAGCTTTTTTGTGTTGCTCAAGTCTGGGTGAGTTTTTGTCACTTGCCTCAATTTCCTCTTTTTTCCTGCTTAGTTTTCCTGTCACTGTTTTATTTCTCTCGCTTTTGATCAGTCTGTTCTGAAACACAAATTGATATGCTGATTGACTGATAAATGTCATGTTCAGAGATGTAATTAAATTACTGCAACAGATGCTGTTTAGTTTTTTTGTAAAGTTTCGCTGTGGGTGAACAGATGCTGGTGTTGGATGTAAGGATCCAGGCTGATTCACTCATGAGCAGCTGCCATGCTGACAGGTTAATATCTCTGGGTGCTGCCAGTCATTTATCTCCAATGGTTAATAGTGTTGGCCTCGCCTTTTAAGGCTTTCACGTCTCTGGCCTGGCGTAATACAACTTAAGTTTCATGTTGGAGGTCACTTGACAGACCAGGAAAACGAAAACAAGAGTAGGAGCTGTTCCTCATTCTGTTTGTTTCTCACTCTGCCTCCCTTTCCCTCTCTCTTTCTCCTTGATCTCTTTAGAAGTTTGTTTTCCTGGAAGACCAAAGAGCCTAAGGCTACAGCAGCCCAGAGCGCTCCAGGCTGGAGATTGTTTGGGAAGATCCCCCCGAAGGACAACCCACCCAAAGACTCCCGGACCATACAACAGGTCAGAACCATCTCACAGACTTCAAAACCATACAGCAGTTCAGAATCCTGTCAAAAACTTCAGAATCCTACAGCAGGTCGGAACCCCCCCCAAAGATTTCAGACCCAGGTGATAATCCTCTTAACACCATACAGCAGATTTCAGAACCATACAACAGGTTAGAACCCTCTCAAAGACTTTAGATCCAGTCTGTGATCCTTCCAGAACCATACAGCAGGTTATAACCCTTCCTAGTATTTTACAGCAGATTATAAATCACTCCAGACCCATACAGAAGGTTTGGATCCTGTCACTCCAGAACCATACAGCAGGTCATACGCCTCTCAAAGACTCAAGAACCATACAAGAAGTCAGAATCCTCACATCCAATTTATGCCATGATCCTCTACAAGAATCACAAACTGTACAGAAGGTCAGAGTCAAGAACCAGGTCATAATTCTCTCACTTTGAGCAATATAGTAGGTCATAATCCTCTCCCCCAGAACCATACTTCATGTCATGATCTTCTCAAAGACTCAAAAAGCGTTCAGCAGACCACAGTCCTCTCAAATACTAACGAACCATAGAGCAGATTAAACTCTTCCAGAGACTCTAGAATCATAAAGCAGATTATAACTCTCCTAAAGGCTCCAGAACCATACAGCAGGTCTTAATCCTCTCAAAACCATACAGCAGAAACATATAGCAGGTCAAAGTCCTCTCCCTCAGAACTGTACTTCGTGTCATGATCCTCAAAGACTCATGAACCATATGGAAGGTCTGCTTCCTGCTACTCCAGAACCATACAGCATGTCAGAATTCTCTCAAAGATTCTATAATAAACAGCAGGTTACAGCCCCTTTAAAGACTCCATGACCGCCTGTCAGAGTTGCAGAGTTGAAATAGCAGATTGCTGCAATATGCAAATGAGCGGAAGGTATTCATGTAGTCTAACCAACAGGAGTATTTGGCAGTATGGTCACAATTCTTGTATTTCGTTCGCATCGTTATAGCCACACTGCAGTCACATTCTCTCCAAACCTCTAAAAGTTGGGAACCTACTTTTAATATCAGAGCTAAAGAGCCGAACACCCCAAAAGACTTTTACAGCCATAAAAACTGGAGAAGTTACAAGAAATATTACTGCAAACTACAGCATGTACTACTCTAGAGCACCGCAGTGTTCCTAGAGACATTTTCCAAGCTTTTCAGAGCCGATGGACCAAGAGAAAAGAGAAAGCGAGAGGGACTGAAAACACTGGAAAGTGTGTGTCATTGGATGTGTCAGCCTAGAGGCACAGGAGTGTGGGATATGCGGGGGCGGTGTGTGTGTGTGTGTGTGCGTGTGCTGCAGCTGCTGTCTAACCAGCTGTCTGCCCCTCTCCTCTCTGTGAGGCAGTGTTGACTGAGAGGCTGTTGTAGGCAGCTTTCTGCTTCAGCAGTCCGGATTGCCACGCTGCTCCGGATTCCCCCCACGCAATCCACAGGTGCCCCTCTGTATTCCTAAGGGGAAGTCTGCACACACATGCATAAAGCATTGATTACTGAAAGAGAAAGCTTTGGGGTGTGTGTGTGTGTGCGTTTTGTAGGGATGGAGCCATACACACATTTCCTGGCTTGTTGTGATTTTTTGAGTAAAGCTTCATAATTACAGACTGTAATCCATCAATCAATTGCTAACCTTCTCTAATAGCCTGTTAAAACTCAGGACCACCAGTGAGCAGGTATTATATTAGCAGATCATTCTCAGCACAGTCGTCACACTGATGTGATAATGGAGTGTGTGTGTGTGTGCGCATGTGCATGTCTGCTGCATAAAGTCGATCAATGCGGTTGGTGTTTTTAAACACTCACCAAAAATACCTTGCCAGAGGTGTCCAGTGGACAGAAACTGAGCACTGATGAAGGACTTGCATCAACTGTGCAGCATCAGATGAACTATCATCAATAATTTTATATCTACAAGGTGTGCCAATAAAGTGGACAGTATGTAGGCAAAATGTTTAAATAACTTCAGTGACAGTGCTGTGTATGATCCAAAGGAGTCCACCCAACCTATTATGAGCCGACTTGCCCCACTCATCCTGTTGAGAGAGCTAAGCGAAGTTCTAGCTGACCTGAAGGGAACTCTAGGTTACTGGTCACATCACTACAGTATAAGCGACCCTTATGTGATGATCCACCACCCAATTAGTACCTGTTCACTTTTGGTCCAGTGGTGGTGCTGACCATTTAAGAACATTTAAAGAGTCTAAATTTGTGAGCTACAAAGTGCACCTCTATGGCCGCACAGCTGTTAAAATGGACAACGAGTGTGGATACAGGTTAGGTGGAGCTACTAAAGTGGCTCACCGGTGTGTGCGCCGTGTTTGTCGTCTCCAGTTTCATGTTTTTCCTGCGCTACCGGATCACTTCATCAATTAATTATTAAGGCCTTTGTGCGTCGAGGCAGGTGAATTGGGTTGGAGGATGCATTGAACTGAAATGTGCAGTGCAGCGGTACTCTCAGACTGGAATCGCGAGTCACTTTCACAACAGAAGAAACAAGCCACATATTAATTGCAACTCTCATTAGCGTTCTCTTCATGAGAGCTCATTACCTTGGATTGTTGCTTGCAACAAGATGCTTCATATATCACACTGTGAAGGATGACAGCCCTGCTGTTGTTTGCCATCAGGAACCGCAGTATATGGAGCCCGCAGCCAACCTGCGGTTACCATAGCAGCAGGGCTCACCTGGATCCCATCCAATATTAGCTCAAGAGCCTGTCCTGTGAAAACATGATGGAAGTTCTAGGGGCGGAAGAAATTAATTTCATGATATTTTCCACTGGTTATAGACAGTATGTATGCTCGCAGTCTACTCAAATGAATGGCAAGACAAATCAATTATATATTTCAAACATTAAAAAGCTCTTCAACATCTGTAAACTATTATTAAATGATTGTTATATCTTAATAAAAGCTAACCTGATCTGGCAGTTTTTACGTCTTCCTTATTGTGCAGATCATCGCTGTCATAAGAATACCTCATATTTTATTGTATATTTAATTATTTTTAAATACCAGCTGATGCTTAAGCTGTGTAATAATTTCATGATGGACCAGTGGAAGGGGTCCAAAGGGGAATTATTACATTAGCTTACATTGGACAGTTGTGCCTTTTTTTGAACTGACAGCAAGTTCAAGGACTAAGATCCTTTTGGGTAGTGTCCGTTGTTATTCTTTGTGTTGTGTTTCTGAGAATGATTTAAGTTCAAACAGGAAGTAAGAACATACGGATAAGGACAAAAGAAAATGTATAGAAATTCAATAAAAAGATGTAAGATGATAGAAGATATTTAAAAGAAGGTGGAGGAGAATAGTGCAGTTTTTATCAGCTTTTTATAGCTCCAGTTGTTGCAGATCTGATACTGA